>JAWQEG010006852.1:0-26879 GCA_033782935.1 Petrolisthes cinctipes | reverse complement strand
CCTTGTCAGTTCAGTTTCCTCACTCTAACTCTCCTTCCCACATATTTTCCATCCTTCCCTCACTCTAACTCTCCTTCCCACATATTTTCCATCCTTCTCTCACTCTATCACCCCTTCCATCATATTTTCCATCCTTCACTCACTCTACCTCTCCTTCCTCACTCTACCTCTCCTTCCCTCACTACCTCTCCTTCCCTCACTACCTCTCCTTCGCTCACTCATTCAATCCCTCCGTCTGCTACAGTACAGGTCAGGTCAGGTCATGGTTAACTTTCTTTTTACACCTTCAGTCACGGCGGGGGGGGGGGCAGGGGGGACGGGGGCACTCTTTGGGAATGTTCCATGGCCCTCCCCCCTCTTCCTCACTCTCTCTCTGCCGTACTGTACACACATACTCCTCTGTGTATGTATGTGTGTATGTATGTATGTATAGTATGTATAGTATGTATGTATGTGTGTATGTATGTGTATGTAAGTATAGTATGTGTGTGTGTGTATTGTTGTGTATTTGGTTATCTACTTTTTGTCTAGTTATTTATACATATGTCTGGCTATGAATTACAGTCTCTCTCTCTCTCTCTCTCTCTCTCTCTCTCTCTCTCTCTCTCTCTCTCTCAGGATTTACAAGACTGATGAAAAAATATGGAAAGGGAATAGAAAAATTACGAATAAAGAGAAGAAAGAAGAGAATGATTAACATGGAAAGGAACAAGAAAAATGAAAAAAATACGAATAGGAAGAAAAATAATGAAATACGAATGAGAAAGAAAAAAAGAGAACAACAGCGAAAAAGAAAGAGAGAAGAGAAACACGGGGAGAGAACAGAAAGATGAACATAATATTATAAAAAGAGGGAAAAGGGAGTTGAAAAATATATACGGAGGAGGGAAGGACGGTGAAGACTACTGCTTACTTACATAATTATAATATCACCGTGGAAGGGAATTAAGGCGAATACATTCTAAGTACTGAAGACAATGGAATATCGACAAGGGGAGAAAAAATTAGGTTGGAGATTGTTACACAGAGGAAGAGAGAGAGAGAGAGAATGGAAGGTCAGGGGAAATGGAATAAAAAAAAATGAGAGAGAGAGAGAGAGAGAGAGAGAGAGAAGAGAGAGAGAGAGAGAGAGAGAGAGAGAGAGAGAGAGAGAGAGAGAGAGAGAGAGAGAGAGAGAGAGAGAAATATATCATACATACACACACAATCAGAGAGAGAGAGAGAGAGAGAGAGAGAGAGAGAGAGAGAGAGAGAGAGAGAGAGAGAGAGAGAGAGAGAGAGAGAGAGAGAGAGAGAGCAGAACAAACACCTAAGCATGGGTAACACAAATATAAAAAAGCTTGACGAACGAAAATTATATAAAATGAGAAGATGAGAGTAAATAACTAGACACAACAAAAGAGAAAAAGACGTAAAAAAGGAAAGAAAGTAATGTAGGAAGAGTAATAATAAACATCAGCGAGAGGGAGAGACAAGGAAAGGATGCAATTAGGGGATAGAGATAGTTGACGACAATAGAGGAAATGGAAACGAAAGTAGTGTGTGTGTGTGTGTGTGTGTGTGTGTGTGTGTGTGTGTGTGTGTGTGTGTGTGTGTGTGTGTGTGTGTGTGTGTGTGACCAACTAAGCAAAATGGAGACAGGATATTTGGTGACTCCTGTATATATATATATATATATATGTGTGTGTGTGTGTGTGTGTACAAGTGAGTATGGATGTGTGTATGTGGATGTACATATTATATATATGTATGTATATATGTGTATGTGTGTATGTATGTATGTATGTGCGTTACGGCCACTAACCAGGACTGGACATGGGAGTAATGACAGGGGGAACCGTCTTGTCATCCTTCCTTCCTTCCTTCCTTCCTTCCTTCCTTCCTTCCTTCCTTCCTCATTTCCGGCTTCCTTCCCACCCTCCATTTCTGATTTTGTTTCCTCTTCTCTGGCTCTCCTTTTTGTCCCCCTGTTTACTTTTTGTCTGTCTGTGTATCTATCTATTTATCTATTAGTTTCTCTAAGTATTTATCTATCTCTGTCTGTCTCTCCGTATGTTTATCTATTTATCTATCATCAATAT
Organism: Petrolisthes cinctipes; assembly: GCA_033782935.1. Classification (NCBI taxonomy): domain Eukaryota; kingdom Metazoa; phylum Arthropoda; class Malacostraca; order Decapoda; family Porcellanidae; genus Petrolisthes; species Petrolisthes cinctipes. The sequence goes on along the minus strand of JAWQEG010006852.1, from coordinate 24,798 downwards.
AGCTATTTTTTCTCTCCTTGACAAACACACACACACACACACACACACACACACACACAAATATGTACGAGTGTTTTTCATCTCTATATTTATGTTTTTGTAAAGTTTGCCTGTTGATATTTTCTATATTTTAATTTTACTCTCTTTCTTTTCGTTCTTCTTTCACGGTCTCTTTTCTGCGTCTATTCATGTTCTTTGCTTCTCTCTCTTCACCTCCTTCCTTTATTCTTTCAGTCCTATCTTACGTACATTCCTTTCTCCACATCCTTCAGTTCATCCTCCTCCTCCTCCTCTTCACTTTATGTCCTTCTCTGGCTTTACTCTTGTTATTTTGTTACACCCATTATGATTTCCATCTTTTGTCTTTCTTTTAAGTTCCTTCAGTAATCCTTCTATCTTTACCCTTTTTTTTCTTCCTTCCTTCTCCCCTACTTCTGGCTTTCTTTCCTCCCTTTCTTCCTCCACGTCCATCCATTCTTCCCCAGTTTTCTCTCCAGTTTTCCTTCCTCAACGTCCATCCTTCCTTCCTTCCTTCCTTCCTACCACCCTTGCTCCCTCCACGTTCATCCTTCCTTCCTTCCTATACCACCCTTGCTCCCTCCACGTTCATCCTTCCATCTTCCTTCCCCTCCTCCCTGACTTAGACCACGAACTGAACAGACAGTGATGGAGGGAATGTGTCCACTGCCTATCTGTAAACCCGTAAAATACACACCACGGGATGATTTGGATACATACTATGTTACGTTGTGTGTGTGTGTGTATATGTGTATGAATAATGTCTATATGTGCATATTATGTGCGTATGTGTATGTCTGTATGTGTGAATAATGCATGTATGTGTATATCATGTGCATTTAGTGGTGTATATGTGTATGTGCATGTGTGTGTGTGCATAATATGAATTGATACATGTGATGTGTGTGCATGGGTGAACTTTTAGATGTGAATATACAGATGAGAATATAGAATGCACTTCTTCCCTCACACTTACACGGACAAATACACTCTGTTCATTGTACGGTCATAGTTAAAGGATATACGCCGCCTCTGTTTAACTGTGAACTCTTAGAATTATACTGAATATCTTGTCTGAAACGTATGTGTGTGTATGTTTGTGTTGATGTGTCCTCTCTGTGCAACACGTTCAGAAAGACTGTAATATAGACGAGGAATTTAAGGTTGCTGATTCTTCCCACATGTATTATAAAATTGCAAAATTACTGAGGAAATTTGCTTCGTAGTATGCTTTTGAAGTGTATATAGGCAATCATTCAAACTGCTTATGGGAGATTCTCATGTTGGTAAATAGGAGTGTCTGTGATTCCTCCTTACTATACCAGAAAACACACACCCTCAATTGTATAAATAGGGCATCTGTTTCTTGGCATCGTTAGAGGAATCAGTAGCTTTCCAATTCACCAACAAGTGAATCTCCCTTAAGGTGGTAATTCGTTTTTGGTACAGTGGAGTGCCTTGATTCCTCCAAAGTATGCTAGGAAACAGGTCCAGAGGAGCAAAATTAATGGTGTTCTGTTGCTTGGAATAGTTTGAAGGATTTAGTTGCTCCAGATTTACCAACACAAAATTTCCCCCTTAAGCAAATTTGCAGATCAAATAAGTTCCCCTGATAGTTGCGAATAATGGCTTCAATATAACAAGAGCTTAATCGATAGTAGACCCTAGAACACTTTTAAAACTTTTGTAAAGCTGGTACCGAATTGGGGACAACAGATTCATCCAGGGAAAACTATAATACAAAACAAATATAATTGAACTAAAATGTCCCTTGTTTTGTTGTGCTGTTTGAAGGATTCAGTACATATTATATAATTCACCTCTAATTCACCCTTTATTCTCTAAATTAACGTTTGATTCACATTAAATATACCATCGTTCACCTTTCGTCTCACCTTTATTTTAACTTAATTCACCTTTAATTCTCACCTTTCATTTCCCCGGCATCCAGAGCCTCTAACTTAAAGTAAACTAAGCTACAGGTGTGGTCTGAAAAAGTAACGAGGCTGGTTGGTGTACTCGTGTTTAAGGGAACCTGTGAATATAGTCAGAAAAGTGGAGGTAAATGAGTCCTTCAAATATTGCCACGAAACATCATTGATATGGAAGGAGTCTCCGTGTTTCGTAGCATAGATAGGAGGAATCAGAAGCCTCCGAATTTCATACACGATCACAGGGGTCCTTAAGTATGCAGGCTAAGATCTCACCCTAACGTGACTAGCCCTCGAAACACAACAACACTCTCTTGACACTCCCTCTCTTCCTTCCATCTCTCTACTCGAGTCTTTATATGTATAGTGGCTCGCTTTCCCCTGCCACCTTTTACTTATTCACTTGCATACTTATCTATCTAAGTCTGTCTCTCCGTCTGTTTGTTTTTTCTCTATCCATCTATCATCATCATTATTTTTTTCTTCACATACTTCTCTATCATTCATTGTTCTGGCCATTCATTCTTCACTATTATTTTGCCCTGCTTTTTGCATCTTGGTTTCGTTCTGTTTCTACTTTCTGTGTTTCTTTCTTTCTGTTTGCCTCTAGCTGATTTGACTCGTGTGTGTGTGTGTGTGTGTGTGTGTGTGTGTGTGTGTGTGTGTGTGTGTGTGTGTGTGTGTGTGTTCCTCCACGTGCTCTTAATTACTGATACACACACCGACTCTCAAATCCCCAAAGTATGTATGTACTACAAGATTATAACCTCTCCCTCTGTCAACACACACACACACACACACACACACACACACACACACACACACACACACACACACACCTACCTATCTCACTGTCTGTACAAAAGCAAACACTGTGGCCTCCTCGGAATTCACACCTGATACGCACGCTTACAGTCGCCCACAAACGTTCTGCATCACCCACCACCACCACCACGCGTCATATAGACAATTTAGTGTTGATGACGAACAAGAAAATCGAGAAGAAAATCGAGAAGTAAATCATGTACTCTTCTTCTCACACTTCCTCTCGTCAATGGCCCTCGAAATGGTGTGTGCATTTTGTTCTCTACACAAGTTACATATAAGTAGTTTGATTTCAGCTTACGTGCACCTGTTACTGAAGTTCAATATATACCAATACAGTAAAATAAAAGGAAAGGTATAAATATTTTAGTGTTACACCTACACTCACTATAATAGATCTTGTTGACTGTAAAACGGTGACTGAGAACTTTTAAAATCTATTATAATACAAAACCTAGAGACATGGAGCTTTATTCCTTGTCAGACCCAATGATCTATAAACGCATAAACGGACAAATATATTTTTTTTATGTATATATTATTTTCTTATCGAGTGTAAATTCTTAAAGCCTCATCATCTCCTATTTGATCATATCTTCTGGGATACACATGTTATTTACGAACAGAGGAAAATTAATACAGACATGAATGAATACCTTCTCATTATATTCAAGCATTTTTATCTTTTTTTTTTTTTTTACTGAGAGTTCACAATCCAAGGCGAATTCACAATTATACCAGAGATACGACAGGAGGACTTTTGACCCCCACTGTACCGTACTTAGAGGTCATAATAAATGCATCTGTGTGTTTACCTGTCAAATCTACAGTATAGGCATGAGATTATTTTGTTCCCCTTCGCATCGTAGTGTTGGTTCAGATTTCGTCCTCTTTCACACCCGTCTGTTAGTTTTAAAGGATTATTATTACCTATTATTATTATTATCATCTGTTTGTTATTAAGGATATTATCTGTTAATTACTATATCGTGGAAATGGAGGATTCTGATTTCTCCAAACTGTGCTCGCCGCCTCAAAAAGGGAACGCAAACCGAGGCATTCTGTCTGTTTCGTGGCATACTTATGGAGGAGTCAGTAGTCTCCAGTAACACCATCAGTATGATTCACACCTTTTTGTTAATTTGGATTCTGCCTCACTCTCACACTTGATTGTCATTACACACACACACACACACACACACACACACACGTCAAATCAGGTAGAGGCAAACACACACACACACACACACACACACACACACACACACACACACACACACACACACACACACGTCAAATCAGCTACACACACACACACACACACAAGTTAAATCAGCTAAACACACACACACACACACACGTCAAATCAGCTAGAGGCAAACACACACACACGTCAAATCAGCTAGACACACACACACACACACACACACACACGTCAAATCAGCTAAACACACACACACACACACACACACACACACACGTCAAATCAGCTAGACACACACACACACACACACACACACGTCAAATCAGCTAAACACACACACACACACACACACACACACACAGTCAAATCAGCTAGAGGCAAACACACACACACACACACACGTTTAGCACATCCCAATATGTTAAGTCAAGGTCAGAATTGATGATTGACTCGTCCCTCCAGTTGTATATTCCACCAACACCACCATCACCTCGTTTCTGTACTCCACCTCAACCTCCACTTACTCTTCCACCTCCTCCTCCTCCTCCTCCATCACCTCCAAAGAGAAAACGGAGAAGAGAAAGAAAAGGGAAAGGGAAGGGGAGGAAAGGGAAAGAGAAGGAAAGGGAAGGGAGATAATAGGCGAGCCCACACTTTGAGTGATGTTGCCAAATGGTGATCTATTTTTTATTTGCGACCTTTTAAGTGCTGGACATGGGTAACTTAGTTAAATTTCATACCTTATTTTACACTAGAAAATTAGCGTTCTAGTTCACGACCTTTTACTTAAATGTATAAAAAAATACATACTTTTGTGTTTTCGCATAATATATGCTGAATATACTATATTTTTCATATAAATTAGTAAATAATAAAAGTCGAAATGTGTGCATTAAGCGGCTTTCATGAACTCCATGAGTATAACAGCCTACAAATATTAACAATTGTATTTAGCATGACCCATACCATGAAGCGGAAAATGTTGAAATGCCATATTTTCACATTTATTAGCATTAGAAATATGCATACCTTGCGCTGGCAGGGCCTCCATGAGCTCCGAAAATATTACCCTAGAATCGAGCCAGTTTTACCCTAAATTACTATGTATTACCCTAAAAAATCGGCAACATCGTAACTTTGAATAATGTAATGCATTATTACACAGTCATTTAGGATCATATATAAGAAAAAACTAAAATAAATTCTATTTGTAAAGATCATCATGTTTATCAGTGAAAGAAAATAAACTTAGGGTATCTGTGTTATGCCCCAATACACTGTATTGTGGATAATTTGATGGGTTCAGCAACATAAATATGTAGCCTCAGTATTAATTAACTTTCAACTTTCTTTTCATGTCTACAACAGCTTTGAGTATTATTCTTAATTTTCGATAGATTTTGACATATAAAATATGTTTTGCCTATGAATTACCCTAAAATTACCCCAAATTAAGCCTTACCCTAAACACTACCCTAAAGAGGATCTAATTACCCTAGTTTAGGGTATTTTACCCTAAAATGGAAGCACTGGGTGCTGGGTTGGTTTGTTTACGTGTTGCTGCAGCAGCGGAGACCGTATCGTATGGACACCAATATATTATCAACATCTTATTGTGATTTAGTACTGTTACTATCATTGACGACGTAAAATGTAAAATAAAATTATAAAAGGCCTGTATAAGTTTGTATATCATTCTAATTTTGTTATCTTTGCGTATAAGCGGACTAAAAAGCCTCTTCTGAAATAATAGGATATATATTTTTATTCATGGCTGTATTCGTATGAAAATAAGTCCAAGATAAGTTAAAAATATGTAAAAAATATTGAATAAGTTATAATAAGTCGTTCCACAATAGGAAGCCCAATACAACTTTGCCCGACATAGGACATTTTTTCCAGCCTAGAAATCGCCATCAAAATGCCGTTTGGCAACTCGCATTAAAGTGTGGGCTCGCCTATTGGGTGCGATGGGGGAGGGGGGGGAAGGAGAAGGAAAGAAAGGGAAGGGAGATGGGTAAAGAGTGAGGGAGGGAGGGGCGGAGTATTGGGGGAGGGGCGGAGTATTGGGAGAGGGGGGGGGGAAGTACAGGGAGAGGGGGGGGGAAGTATGGAGAGAAAGGAGAGGAAGGAGGGAGAGAGGGAAGGAAGGAGTGGAAACGATACCTCAAGTTACCAATTCGTGTATTTTTAGATCATGTTTCCTCTTACCTGACAACTCTCACTTTCACACACACCACATCACCAATACAAAATCTTCCCCTTGAGATTAAAAGGCTTATAGTGATTATTCCTTTACAGATTATCACGAGGGATGATTTTAGCTTCTCACACGACGAGATAGATACAGTATATATATAAGTTTACATTAATACACCTCCGGGACCCAACCAGCACCTCACCTGTCATCCACCATCATCACCACCACTATACCTCGTCTCTGTATTACTCTTCCCACCCCCCTTCCCTTCCCATATCCATTTCTCTTCTCCTGCTCCCTCCCATCCTATTTTCTCCTCCTCCATCACATCTCTTTCTCTCCTCTTCCTCACTCACATCCCTTTCCTCCTTCTCCTCCTCCTCCTCAACCACCATCACCATTACTATAATAATCTAAGCTCTTTTCTGTACTCTCCCATCCCCTTCACTCATGTCCCTTTCTCTCCTCCTCCTCTCTCAGCCACCACCACCACCAACCACCACCAATATCATCTCCTCTCTGTACTCTTCCTCCTCCCTCACATCCCCTTCCCCCTTCTCCTTTCTTCCACTCCCTTCCCACCTATTTCCTCCCTTCCTCCCTACTTCAGCGCCCGTCTTCCATACATCACCACTCTTCTATACACTACTCCTCCTCAATACAGCAACACCACTTGTTTCTATACTTTCTCCTATACTATAACTAACACGTACCTTACTGTATCATCCCTCTTCTGTCCACCCACCACTCTATTCCTTTACTATTTTAATTAAGAAACCTTCTCTTCTCCTATTTCACACAACATCCTCTTCTAAACAAGCTCTTACTCTACTTCATACGCCAACTCTCTTCAGTACGACACCATTCTTCCCTAAAGCCAGCATCACCCACTTCTCTCTCTCTCTCGCAGCACCAGATTACACACATCAGTCTGACGGTGGGTGGGTGGGTGTATACCGGGGAAGAAACTGGAATGGTGTTGCCCGTCTTACAAGCTTGGTCCTTACCCTCTCCTCCGAACCCCTGCCCTTATACCCCTTGGCTGGTTACTCCCGGATGCTAGCTAACCCGTCCCTGTGTGTATGTGTGTATGGATGGATGGGTGGATGTATGTATGTATGTACTCTCTCTCCCTTACCATCTCAAAACATCCCTCTCTCTCCCTTACCATCTCAATACATCTCTCTCTCTCTCTCTCTCTCTCTCTCTCTCTCTCTCTCTCTCTCTCTCTCTCTCTCTCTTGCCATCTCAATACATCCCTCCCTCTCCCTTACCATCTCAGATTTCTTCCACTTCCTTTCAAGATCACTTTTTTTTTTTTTTTTTTTGCATATAATTTTTTCCTTTCTCCCTGTCCTATATTCGTTCTATGCTATACTCTTTTCCCCAATTTCGTTTATACCCCTTTATTTCACACAGTACCTATCCCTCCTTTATCTTTACCACTCTTCATTTCTCCTTCTGTATCTATCTCTCCATTTTCTCCTCTCTCTCTCTCTCTCTCTCTCTCTCTCTCTCATTACCTATTTCCCTTACACAACATTTTCCCTTCTCATCTATTTACCACACCACTCTCTCCCACCACCTACAGCATCTATCTTTCCAGCACCCACACCTGTCAAATCCATTCCAACTCAACGAACAGATCAGAAAACATATAGACCTCACTAGTACACAAAAACAACAACACCAACAATAAAAACAACAACCAAAACTACAACAACAATTCCAACAAAAACGACAGAGCTCAGAACAAAAAAAAAAAAAAGACTGTCCCGGGAAGTCCAAGCCGTGGCCAACCAAGCGTCAGAACACTGCTATTGGCTGCCTGCCGCCCAAACCAGTGTGGAAAAATAGTGCAGACAAAAAAAAGTAGCGAGACTTCTCATCGAACCACGAGTGAGAGGAACGCCGGTGTGGTGTGTGTCATGATATAATTTGTAAACGCTGAACTATTAAAAGCAGAGAATGGAGTTAATGTCAGGCCAAACGTGACAAAAACAAGGATTTATCAAGTCATGAACGCTTATACGTATGTCCTACTGATTTCTCTAATCTCTACCACGAACACATTTTCTCAGTAAAGGTGTTATTTTATGGCACAGATGGAAGGAAACAGTAGCATTCTATTCTTCACCTATATTCCAGGCTTATTGAAACTGTTTACCAACTGTGCAACGAAAGAAAATTCTTTGTACTGTACTTTTAGGCGAGTTGTTCGTAATGAAAAATACAGTATATATATATATATATATTCAGTGTATGTATGTATGTGTGTGGAGAGAGGGAGAGAGTCACGTCGAGGCCCGCGGGGGATAAATAATCTGGCCACACTATCACCAAGTGTCTCATGGTTCAGGGACAATGTTTTCTTATTCAGGTCAGTCCTTACAATCATCAAAGACGATATTTTTTTACGTTCTAGGGTATAATATTTTTCTAGTGAAACATACGACTTTTTGATGAATAGCTGCTCGAGTACTGAATGACCAAAATGTCAACAAAATAATAAAGTATGAAATAACACACAACTAAAACTGCTTTTCAAGATTGGAAATACCACCAAAATGGTTTTACGGGTATAAATATAAGGTTAAACCACCTTAGTTAAAACTAGACTGCAAAAATTAACTAATGCTGACAAGGGAGAACCAAGCCAAGCCATTAATTTTTCCCCCTTTTATTTTCCCTCCGCCATGAGAGACTTGGTCGTTAATAGGATCAGACCAGTCCCACTAGTCCAGCCAGATTTATACCAAAATGTCCGGATGCATATTTTAGGAGCCGCCTCGGGACATGACGCGACTACTGGCCTTCTGGGGGGAGGCTTGGGGAACACACGAACGAACGAGGGACGTGGTGATGGTGATGGTAGTGGTGGTGATGGGAGTAGTGGTGGTGATGGTGGTGGGAGCTGTTGTTCCTGTCTTTCCCTTAAGGTGGTAATTCGCTTTTGTTACATTGTAGTGCCTTAATTCCTTCAAAGAATGCTAGGAAACAGGACCAGAAGAGCAAAAATAATGGTGTTCTGTTGCCTGGAATGGATTGGAGGATTCAGTTGCTCCAGATTTACCAACACAAAACTTCTCCCTTAACTTTAAACCCTTTACCTGAGTACCTCGGATAATAACCTTTGATAATTTTACTCGCTCTACTTTAAAAAATTATTGTGAACTATATTTAAAAATAGGTTGGGCAGATACATGGTTTCAAAGGGATGGTGGGTCTTATAAATCAGAAGCAGCCATGAACTGAGCCAACCAACCAACTGGCCTTCTGCAGTTTCCTAAATTCTTATTTTCTTTTGTATTGAGTAACCAAAATACTTCTAGCTTCAAAACAGGGTCCAATGCTGCAATGGACTCAATGTTATAGGGAAAAAATGTGGTTTAAGGTGTATAAAAGTTAGGAAGCCTGTGGTGGAGTAAGACAATTGAAGGTCAACGAGTCGTCCAAACAATGCGACTAAACACCACCCATACTGTAGGAGTTATTTCATGGTTTAGGAAGGAGGAAACAACAGTCTTCATCCAACCAGCACACTACTTGGGAAAAAAAAAAAAAAAAAAAAAAAAAAAAAAAAGTATCGAAGCTCATGATGGAAAGTTTGTCAGTGAGAATACGTTTGACATCTGAACTGTAAATATTACTATAAAATAACACTTTGGAATTACTATAAAATAACACTTTGAAAACAACCATTATCATTTACAGGACATGTGAACTAACACCAGATGACTCCAGAGGATTATTAATTGAGCGAATTGGAGGGCTACTAATTCCTCCACACTAGGCCAGAAAAAAATAATTACCTCAGTACACTACAGATGGAGGTACGTGTTGGTGCAGTGTTTAGAGTACATGATTTACAAGCACTGTACAATTCACCACAAAAACAGACGACCACCTAATAGATGAGGCGAGATTTCATTATTGAGAGAGACTATCATACAAGAGATGGATACGAAATACAGTACTACAACACTTTAATGAAGAGATAATACGAGGAATACCAAATACAGTTCAATAACTCAATACTGAAGATATGATTTAATTTTGCGACCCCTGCGTTTTATCATGGCCTTTTTGTGAGATTGGTGGAACAAAGGTAGTATTTCTTGTCTCGTTGCGATGTATCCTAACCCCACCCCCACACACCCACCCCAGTCTCACTCACATTCCTCCTCCTCCTCCTCCTCTCCCTTCTCCTACATTCCTCCTCCTCCTCCTCTTCCTACTCCTTCTCTCCCTTCTCCTACATTCCTCCATCTCCTCCTCCTCCTCCTCTTCCTACTCCTTCTCTCCCTTCTCCTACATTCTCTTGCTTCTACATCTTCTTCATCATCTTCATCATCATCACCACCACCAATGGACAACTATCCCTCCCTTCTCCTCTTCCATGTCTTCTTTTCCCACATCCTGTCTTTCTCCTCTTGCCTCAGTTTCAGGTTTCCCAGTCATTTTCCTTCCCTTCGTTTTGTTTTTCCTTTAAAACTTTTTCTTAAACTCTTTCCTTAACTTTACAATATAATTAAGCTATTTCAACAGAGACAGTCTTTAACCTTTGAACTAACCAGGGGTATTCTTGTCACATTATATATCCACCAGCATTAGTTCAGGCATGTTATAAACATTGCTTACGAGTTAACTGTATTTGTTTTTAACTTTTGGATGACAGAAGGAAAAGGATAGAAGGATAGAAGCAGTAAAATTCGACTATACCGTTGTTTTAGGGCCAAGGGAAAATTGCAACGCAGACTTCATTCATTCCAGTGTACATCGACGCACATACATACATACATCCACTGGTCTCATACACGCCGTACACACCTACACTGCCACATACCACCAACCTCGCTTCTCTGTGTTTGTGTCAGGTAAACTCTCTCCGTGGGTCGATATTACAGTACAGTATATAGACTGTTTTTCCTCTCTCTCTCTCTCTCTCACACACACACACACTCATCAAATAGTTTAATATTTACATTCACCACTTATTTCATACATGTTACAACACTTCAGTTATAATTATAATACAAACCCCCCCCCCAAAAAAAAAAAAAACACACACACACACACACACACAGAGACACACACCAACAATCCAATTCTTTATTTCTGGTGTTACATTATGAATCTGCACAACTGCAATCCCGGTATGATAACCCTAAATCAAGGTTTCATTAACGGTTCAGACGAGACAGCTGTTCAAAGGCCAGCTGTATACGCAAGCACCTCGTTACTTTTTGTTTCTTCTCGCGTTTCCTTCGGTGCACATTTTACAATCTTGAATATCACAAAATGTTACTCGGGGTTTCTTCAAATATCTTCATCTTTTATCCTCTTTAAAATTCATCTTCCATTCTTCCATATATACAATTATTCATCTTAAGGTGGTAGTTCTTTTTTGGTACATTGGAGTGCCTTGATTCCTCCAAAGTATGCTAGGAAACAGGACCAGATGAACAAAAATAATGGTGTTCTGTTGCTTGGAATAGTTTGGAGGATTCAGTTGCTCCAGATTTACCAACACAAAACTTCCCCCTTAAGTTCTCCAGTCTTGTACCCTCCCTGTATTTTAAGTTCTCCTGTCTTGTACCCTCCCTGTATTTTAAGTCCTACGTTCTTGCACCTTTCCTGTATCTTAAGTTCTCCTGTTTTGTACCCTCCTTGTATTTTAAGTTCTACTGTCTTGTACCGGTACCCTTCCTGTGTCTCTTCAGTATCTCACTTTACTGTCATCTGTAGTTCATTTTTTTTACTCATCGGTAATCCATCCGTGTCTCCCATGACTCCCTCTCTCCTTGTATGTACCCGCCTACACCATGGCGACCTGACTGACTGACTGACTGACTGACTGACTTGACTGACTGACTGACTCTCCTTGTATGTACCCCCCTACACCTTACCTGACTGACTGCCTGACTGACTGACTCTCCTTGTACGTACCCCCCCTACACCTTACCTGACTGACTGACTGACTGACTGACTGACTGACTGACTCTTCTTGTACTACACCTTGCCTGACTGACTGACTGACTGACTCTCCTTGTAACCCTCCCTGCCATATAGTAGGACTTCATGACGGGTCCACCAACACTCACCCTTATGTCGTCACTTCATAACCCACCGGCCCTGACCTCCTCCTCCTCCTCCTCCTCCTGAAGCAGTTTGGTGACGGGGGGGGGGGGGCACCAAATTAAGAGACGGGTATGAAATAACAACGTAAGAATATTTAAGGGGGTGCGGAAGTAGGGGACAGGTTTGGGGGGTGCGGGAATAGGGAGACAGGCTTGGGGTGGGTAGGAAGCCTGTCCTCTATTCCTGCACCGCCCTAACTCCCCCCTCCCCCAAGCCTGTCCCCCTACTCCCACACCCCCCAAACCCCCCCAAGCCTGTCCCCTACTCCCGCACCCCCCTAACCACCCCCACCCCAAAGCCTGTACCCCTATTAACGCACCCCATTTAGCCAGTAACTTTTTTTTTACATATATTTCGTCTTCATACTAACACAGGTAACAGGAAGTGACAACACGATAACAAGATGATGATAATAATGATTGAGGAGGGTGAGTGGAAATGAATGAATGAATGAAGGGTGGAAGGACTGGAGAAGGAGAGCCACCACTAACAACAGAAAAGCAGCGAAAAATGGAAATACGAGAAAAGAGAGAGAAGAGGAATGAAAGAGGGAGAGAGAGACGTCAGGTTGTGGGAAGGTGGAGTGTGAGAAAAGGGTTATAGTGGTGGGCGGACAAGATCTAAATATAGACTTTGGTGTGTGTGTGTGAGAGAGAGAGAGAGAGAGAGAGAGAGAGAGAGAGAGAGAGAGAGAGAGAGAGAGAGAGAGAGAGAAAAGAGGAACGAGGACAGCGGCTGGCTACCAAGAGAATGGGGGAGAGAGATTTCAATGCAGGTGTAGCGAGTGATCCAACCAACCAACCAACCAATCCAGCCACAGTCTCTTTTGCCCCTGTCCTGCCCCTCTGGCGTCCCACCGTTACTTCAAGACTCCCTGGTATTTCCTCGCCCAAGGTCACTTTCCCCGGCCATGATATATATATAATTCTACATGATTTTCCGTTCTCTCTATTTCGGTACTCAAAATATATTCTGATAATTGCTCATTTCCATAATTGTTGTTTTGAATTCTGACTCTTCCTATTTCAGTACTCAAAATATATTCTGTTAACTGCGCATTCTCATAATCATCGTTGTGATTTCTGACTCTTCCTATTTCGGTGGTACTCAAATCTGTTAATTGCTCATTTTCATAATCGTTGTTTTGATTTCTGACTCTTCCTATTTCGGTGGTACTCAAATCTGTTAATTGCTCATCTTCGTAACTGTTGTAGATCTACCTGTACATATACCCAAATTACACCTGGATCTACTGTTTGTTTACATATCATTAGCATATTATTACAGCAGTCTACCGGTTTGCAAAGTTAAAGGTGTATCAATCACTATTAATAAATCCTCAAAAAAAAAAAAAAAAAAAAAAAAAAAAAAAAAAACAGTATTACAGAAGCTTCAATTTCTCTTTTACGATAATCAGGTCTGTTTAATTCGTATTTTATTCACAATCATCTACATGTAATTATCTGTCCATAATTATCTACCCGTATAACTAACTATCATACATGTCAGAACGTGTATTGCTTCTACCATGATATACATAAGTTTATTCATATGTATACCACGTTTAGACAAATGTATAAATCACTTCTACCCATATGTATACAACTTCTACCCATATGTATACAACTTCTACTCATATGTATACAACTTCTACCCATATGTATACAACTTCTACCCATATGTATACAACTTCTACCCATATGTATACAACTTCTACCCATATGTATACAATTTCTACCCATATGTATACAACTTCTACCCATATGTATACAACTTCTACCCAAATGTATACAACTTCTACCCATATGTATACAACTTCTACCCATATGTATACAACTCCTACCCATATGTATACAACTTCTACCCATATGTATACAACTTCTACCCATATGTATACAACTCCTACCCATATGTATACAACTTCTACCCATATGTATACAACTTCTACCCATATGTATACAACATCTACCCATATGTATACCACCGCTTTCTGAATATTAATAATTATCTAGAGCGGAACGTTGCCAATAAAACTGCCTATAATTAATTGTACATATGAGATCATAATTATTGAGGTTATAATAATTAAGAGGACTGCTCAGTTGTTTGCCTTGTATCTCCCCCTACACAGACAAGAGAGGGAAAGTGTGTGTGTGTGTGTGTGTGTGTGTGTGTGTGTGTGTGTGTGTGTGTGTGTGTGTGTATTGGGAATGTGTGTGTGTGTGTGTGTGTGTGTGTGTGTGTGTGTGTGTGTGTGTGTGTGTGTGTATTGTGAGTGTGTGTATTGTGTGTGTGTATTGTGTGTGATTGAGAGTGTGTGTGTGTGTGTGATTGAGAGTGTGTGTGTGATTGAGTGTGAGAGTGTGTGTGTGTGTGTGTGATTGAGTGTGTGTGTGTGTGTGTGTGTGTGTGTGTGTGTGTGTGTGTGTGTGTGTGTGTGTGTGTGTGTGTGTGTGTGTGTGTGTGTGTGTGTGTGTTACGAGGCAGGGTCAGAGGGCAACCCACACAGGCACGTATTCCTAAATGTCAAAACCTTAAGGTCTGGCGCCGCTGGTGTAATGGTGGTGTAGGTGTAGTTGTGGTGTAGGTGTAGTGGTGGTGTAGTGGTGGTGTAGGTGTAGTGGTGGTGTAGGTGTAGTGGTGATGTAGGTGTAGTGGTGGTGTAGGTGTAGTGGTGGTGTAGGTGTAGTGGTGGTGTAGGTGTAGTGGTGGTGTAGGTGTAGTGGTGGTGTAGTGTCAAAGGTGTAGTGGTGGTGTAGGTGTAGTGGTGGTGTAGTGGTGGTGTAGGTGTAGTGGTGGTGTAGGTGTAGTGGTGGTGTAGGTGTAGTGGTGGTGTAGGTGTAGTGGTGGTGTAGGTGTAGTGGTGGTGCAGGTGTAGTGGTGGTGTAGTGGTGGTGTTGTGGCTCTGACTTTCTATATGTAAGAAAGGGGTAAAGGGGGCAGAGGGAGTGAAGAAAGGGGGCAGGAATGGAGGAAAGGAAATAAAGAAGGAAAGAAGAAATTAAAGGAAAGAAGAAAATAATGAAGGAATTTAGGATAGAAAGAAGGATGTAAAGAAAAGGGAAATATGAATGAAAAAAAAAAAAAAGGAAGGAGAAGGAAGAAGTGTCAGGAACCGGAACCCAGGAAGTGGACGAGGAGGAGGAACCACAGCAGGAACCACAGTGTATGTAAGGGTCGTGAACCTCCACCCTCACCACTACCACCACCACCACTACCACTACCTATACACTAGTCTTGTCTTATAGTCCCACCACTGACTGCTTCACTCCCTCCCTCCATCCCTTGCACCTCCTTACATTCCCTACTTCCCTACTCCCTGTCTGCCTTGCACTCCTACACTACTCTCTACTTCCTTCCCTTTCTTCCCCCTCCATATATTCCCTTAGTTTCCCTCACCTCACACCCTTACACATTTTGCTACCCTCTATACCTATCTCACACTCCTCCACTCCCCTACTTTCCTCCCTATTTTCCTTGCATCTCTACTTCCCTCCCTCCCTGTCTTGCACCTCTTTATATTCCCTACTTCCCTCTCTCCTTCCCTCGCATACCTCCACTCTTTCCCTTCCTTCTTCCTTCACATACATCCACTCTCTCCTTTCATCCATTCCTCACATACCTATACTACTTCCCTTCCTTCTTCCCTCACATACCTCCACTCTCTCCCTTCATCCTTTCCTCACATACCTACACTATTTCCCTTCC
The DNA here is from genome assembly GCA_033782935.1 of Petrolisthes cinctipes. Lineage (NCBI taxonomy): Eukaryota > Metazoa > Arthropoda > Malacostraca > Decapoda > Porcellanidae > Petrolisthes > Petrolisthes cinctipes. The sequence goes on along the minus strand of JAWQEG010006852.1, from coordinate 8,771 downwards.
TTCTTCCCTCACATACCTCCACTCTCTCCCTTCCTCCTTCCCTCACATACCTCCACTCTTTCCCTTCCTCCTTCCCTCACATACCTACACTCTTTCCCTTCTTCCTTCCCTCACATAACTACACTCTCTCCCTTCCTCCTTTCGTCACATACCTACACTCTTTCCCTTCCTCCTTCCCTCACATACCTACACTCTCTCCCTTCCTACCTTATATACCTACACTCTCTCCCTCCTTCCCTGCCTCACATACCTCCACTCTTTCCCTTCCTCCTTCCCTCACATACCTCCACTCTTTCCCTCCCTCCTTCCCTCACATACCTACACTCTCTTCCTCCTTCCTACGTTCCTCAGACAACAAACTACAACAACCCTCGGGTGATTTCCTGCCTCAGTTCAAGGGTCCATTATTTTCCCAGCGATTAGGAGACCACTGTTGACTGCAAACCGTAAAACAAAACTACAATTTTACTGATGCCTCTGTTTTGTAGATGACTTGAAGGAATGAGTATATTGCCTCTAATTATCCCCAGCAACAATGAGAGCCAATTAAAGCCTTGAGTAGGAGTACTATAGTATTTGTTTACTAACTTGCTCAATACGGTATTTCTTTCGTACACGTCATGTGATGCAGACGAACCTTTGTCTTTTGTTGTGTTTTGGTCCTATGTGCTGATTTTTGCTACTTCATATTACCCAAAACTGTTACAATGACAATCATGGATCACAATGCCAACATGTGGTGGAAGTGCCTCAGTCAGGTGGTCGAACCCTTAGTAACAACCAACAGTATGCGAGAGAATTGTTCGTTTTATTACTGTCACTCACTCATTAAGTTGCCAATTTCAAGACACAGGAAGTTTCGTCTAATTCATCATGCTAAAGGTAATTGAAATGTCCCCTGTATCATGATAAAGATATTGGCATTAACGTCAACATTCTTCTATCTCGTTTGGACTGGATTTTTTTTTTTTTTTAACTTCAATTAATTACAGAATTAATAAAGAATTAACTTCCTTGCTATTTCAGTCTATTAGTTTCTTTACTCCACATCAGCAGCTCCAAATTTCTGCAATTATTAATATTTCACTTCATAATATTATATGCTGCACCACACATTTTTATATTTTCAGACTTTATTTTTACACTGTTCTCTGACATCAATTCATCATACTCTTACTCGACTCCAAATTACTCTGGCTTCCTTCACATAGGATCAGTGAACGACCCGCTTCCTACCTTCCCATCACCAGCACTATCATCATCATCACCACCACCACCACCACCTCCTCTACCTTACACACGTCATTATTTTAGCTCACTATCATCATCACCACCACCTCTACCTTACCACATGTCATTATTTTCCCTCACTATCACCTCTACCTTCCTTACCACATGTCATTATTTTCCCTCACTATCACCACTATTACCAACCCTATCCTCCGTCACCACAAAACCAACCACTCCTTTCATAATCACTACCGCCTCATCTCCCTCAATAGTGCCATTGTAACCACCATCCTCACCATCACCCTCCCTCACCATCTCCATCACCATTACTACCACTACTTTTCCTCACCATCACCCTCCCTCACCTCCTCCATCACCATTACTACCACTACCTTTCCTCACCATCACCCTCCCTCACCTCCTCCATCATCACCATTACTACCACTACCTTTCCTCACCATCACCCTCCCTCACCTCCTCCATCATCACCATTACTACCACTACCTTTCCTCACCATCACCCTCCCTCACCACCACCTCCATCACCACCATTACTACCACTACCTTTCCTCACCATCACCCTCCCTCACCACTACTACCACTACCTTTCCTCACCATCACCCTCCATCACCACCATTACTACCACTACCTTTCCTCACGAGCAACATAACCCCATCACCACAAGCTACACCAATCACCACCACCATCAGGGCCACGGTAAGGCTATCTCTCTCTCTGCGTGACCACACGATTACTCCCTCTTACCCAGACCCCCTTCAGTTCTCCTGGCACTACTCTTTTGCCATTCTCCACCAACTCCTTTCCTGCTATCCTCCTCTTCCTCCTCCTCCTCCTCCTACTCCCCCCACTTCCTTTTCTGCCACTCTCCTTCTCCTGTTCCATTTCTACCATCCTGCTTTTCCTCTTCCTCTCCTTCTCTACTTCTCTCCTCTTCCTTTTCACCTCCTCATTCTCCTCCTGTACCTTCTATACCACCCACCTCCTCCTCTCCTTCTCTCCTCCTCATTCTCCTCCTGTACCTTCTCTGCCACCCTCCTCCTACTACCCTCCTAAGCCACCGTCCTCCTCCTCCACACACACACCGCTCTTGTTGGGAAGGAAGGTCCACTACCACCACCCATCACACAGGCTTGGACACCGTGACTGACATAATGAAGGATGGAGAGAAGGAAGGAAGGAAAGGCGGCACGAGGTTTTCAGATTTGTAACTTGTCACATCAATCGTCATGTAGGCTACAGTACAATAATGTCAAGTACGGTTACCTAAAAAAAAAGAGAGAGATCCTTCATATTCCCTCGTGATCCTCCTCCTCCACCTTTATCTATTCCTCCTCCTCCATTTATTCCTTCACTTTACTTCGTTTTCCCTCCTCCATCTCTTCTTATTTTTTCTTCCTCTTTTTTCTTCACCTAAATCTCTTGCTCCAAATAGTATCCCTTCTCTTCCTCTTGCCCAAGTAAGAAGAAGTACACAGATTTAGAGTTTAGTTTTTTTCTTAGCAATAACTAGGCATGTACGGGAATGTATATACAGTATCGTGTTTTCCGGACGTCTGAATATACTTGGCGGTGAATGAATGGATGAATGAATGAAGGTCCAGTACCGGCGCCTTGTACGTCTGACCTTAAGGAACCTGTGATATATGTGTACGAAAATTGGAGACTTCTGATTCCTCCTTACTATGCCACTAAACAAACTCTTTCCATATAGGTGGTGTTTCGTGGCAATATTTGAAGGACTCATTTACCTCCAATTTTCTTTCTGACTACATCACAGGCTCCCTTAACCACCACCCCAGTCTTCCTCACAGCAACCAACCCACACGCATGCACACAACAACAACAACAACAACAACCTCCCAACGTAGTCCAAGAAACTTCCTTTTTTATAACATAGCGTAAATATATAAATTACTCCAGATGAAAGGCCTGTGATGTCGTCGGCTAACTTTAGGACACAGATTCCTTCAACATGTTAAAAAAAAAAAAAAAAAAAAAAAAAAATAATAATAATAATAATAATAATAATAAAAACATAAATAAATAAATAAATAAATAAATAAATAACACACACATAAATCATAATAAGGGACTCCATTTCGTGGTTTAGTTTGGACTTAATCAGGACATAATCTTCCCCCTACGTCGTCAACATTACAAGTCCTCTAAGGTGTAATATGCTAAGGTGTAATATGTTAGAAAAGTCTATGTATGTATGTTCCTCAGTCAGACTTCTTTGCATTAGCTTCCATTACAATATACACTAATGTTGTTTCTTTTGCATGCAGCCTTTTGAATGAACCAGCAGCCCTACAGAGACACCAACAATCTGCACTACAAAAAAACAGCAATACCAATATTATACGACTGAAATAAATCACAAAAAAATTAGTTAAATGGGCAAAGACCTATAAACGACGAAAAAAAAAAATACACAAAATAAATACAATTCAGAATAAAATACAAAAATACACAGAACAATACAGAATAAAAAAAAAATACACAAAATACTTAAAAAGCTAACTATACACTACAAAATAGAATATAAAAAAAAAATATATATACACACACATGCATATATTATATAAAAGGATACAGTTCAACATGTCTGCGATACACGTCATCTCCTCGGAGTGGTAGAAGGATTTGAACTCTTTGCGGAGGTCGTAGAAGGAGTTGTAGTAGTCGGGGAGGTTGAGGTTGCGCGCCAGGGACTTTGGGTGGACCACTTGGCGCAGGTGAAGCTGGCCGTCTGTCACCATGGCAACCCTACCTGTGTCACCCTCTGCGATCTTACTCAGAATGGCGTCAAACTGAAAGGGAGAGAGAGAGGGATGGAGATTAGTTAGTTAGTTGGTTGGTTGGTTGGTTGATTAATTGGTTGGTTGGTTGATTGGTTGGTTGGTTGGTTGGTTAATTGGTTGATTGATTGGTTGGTTAATTGTTTGGTTGGTTGGTTGGTTGGTTGGTTAAGTGAAATTTCGATCGGTTGGTTGATTGGTTGGTTGGTTGGTTAATTGGTTGATTGATTGGTTAGTGGGTTGGTTGGTTAATTGATTGGTTGGTTAAGTGAAATTTCGATCGGTTAATTGGTTAGTTGGTCAATTGGTTGGTTGGTTGGATGGTTGGTTAAGTGAGTGAAATTTCGATCGGTTGGTTGATTGGTATGTTGGATGGTTAATTGGTTGGTTGGTTGGTTAATTGGTTGGTTGGTTGGTTAATTGGTTGGTTGGTTAATTGGTTGGTTGGTTAATTGGTTGGTTGGTTGGTTGATTAATTGGTTGGTTGGTTGGTTGATTGGTTAACTAAAAGATTGGTCGATTAGTTGAATGGTTGGTTGGTTTGCTGAGTGAGTGAGTGAGTGAGTGAGTGAGTGAGTGAGTGAGTGAGTGAGTGAGTGGGTGGGTGGGTGAGTGAGTAAGTGAGGGTGATTCATTACTCATCATAGAATTTTTGTGGTATTGGTAAGAGATTAGTAAGTACGATGAAGGGGCGAGTCTGGTAGCAGTGGTTAGGGTGTATATAGTAGTCGCAGTAATAGTAGTAGTAGTACAGTATAGGTGATAGTAGTAGTAGTATAGGTGGTGGTAGTAGTAGTAGTAAAGGTGGTGGTGGTGGTATAGGTGGTGGTAGTAGTAGTATAGGTGGTGGTAGTAGTAGTATAGGTGGTGGTAGTAGTAGTATAGGTGGTGGTAGTAGTAGTATAGGTGGTGGTAGTAGTAGTATAGGTGGTGGTAGTAGTAGTATAGGTGGTGGTAGTAGTAGTATAGGTGGTGGTAGTAGTAGTATAGGTGGTGGTAGTAGTAGTATAGGTGGTGGTAGTAGTAGTAGTAAAGGTGGTGGTGGTGGTATAGGTGGTGGTAGTAGTAGTATAGGTGGTGGTAGTAGTAGTATAGGTGGTGGTAGTAGTAGTATAGGTGGTGGTAGTAGTAGTATAGGTGGTGGTAGTAGTAGTATAGGTGGTGGTAGTAGTAGTATAGGTGGTGGTAGTAGTAGTATAGGTGGTGGTAGTAGTAGTATAGGTGGTGGTAGTAGTAGTATAGGTGGTGGTAGTAGTAGTATAGGTGGTGGTAGTAGTAGTATAGGTGGTGGTAGTAGTAGTATAGGTGGTGGTAGTAGTAGTATAGGTGGTAGTAGTAGTAGTATAGGTGGTAGTGGTGGTAGTAGTAGTAGTAGTGATGGAGTAATAAGTAGATAGTGATATAACTTTACGAGCACCATATACAAACACCTCCCTAATTACTCATTGTGACGTGACACAACTGAGTAGCCAATCAAAAGAGAAATACACACTTGGTGGCCTTCACACCTGCACGACACACACACACACACACACACACACTAAACACCTGTCACCTCACCTCAGTACTCTATACCTCCATCACACACACACCTGTCACCTCACCTCACTACTCTATACCTCCATCTACACCATCAAGGGGATAGTACACTTTGGTTACAGTAGAGTACCTGTGATTCCTCCAATGTATGCCAGGAAACAGGACGAGCTGAACATATATATTTAGTGGCCTGTTGCTTCGAATAGTTTGGAGGAATATTTTGCTCCAGATTTGCCAACACAGTACCAGCCCCTTAAGTAAACATAATAAATAATTGAAAGAGTACTCTCTTGTGGGCAAACTTGAGTCTTATGTAGCTCTCCAATTAATGCAACAAAACAAACTCTAATAGTAAGTCGAGGTGATATTCTGTTTCCAGGAGGCATAACTGAGGGTCGAGTTTGAGGGGCCAGTGTTGCTGTCAGGGAATGGGAATACTGTAGTCATTAAGTGGAGAACCTCTTATTGATACACTCGAGGGCTACTGATCCCCCCAAACTGTCCAAGGAAACAAATCCCCCCACTGTTACTAATAGGGGATCTGTTTCATGACATTGTGTGGAGATTTCAGTAGACTTCGTATTTGCCAAAAAGAGGCTCTCCCATAAACCTCTGAAGGCCAGTATCCCATCCCTCAAACATGACAAAATTATCCCCTTGTGTTTTGTCATAGAAAATACAAAAGAGGAAGCGAGTATAATGAAATAAAGATATACTGATAGTGGTGGAATAAGTAGGAAGGAGGAAGAGAGTTTTAAGGGGAGAGGAGCAATCGACTTTTCAGGTGTTGTTTACGTAACAAGAATTCTACACACTTGTATTCTATCAGCAACCCATACCTCCCCGACCGGAACTACACACACACACACACACACACACACACACACACACACACACACACACACACACACACACACACACACACACACACACACACACACACACACACACACACACACACACACACACACACACACACACACACACACACACACACACACACACACACACACACACACACACACACACACACACACACACACACACACACACACACACACACACACACACACACACACACACACACACACACACACACACACACACACACACACACACACACACACACACACACACACACACACACACACACACACACACACACACACACACACACACACACACACACACACACACACACACACACACACACACACACACACACACACACACACACACACACACACACACACACACACACACACACACACACACACACACACACACACACACACACACACACACACACACACACACACACACACACACACACACACACACACACACACACACACACACACACACACACACACACACACACACACACACACACACACACACACACACACACACACACACACACACACACACACACACACACACACACACACACACACACACACACACACACACACACACACACACACACACACACACACACACACACACACACACACACACACACACACACACACACACACACACACACACACACACACACACACACACACACACACACACACACACACACACACACACACACACACACACACACACACACACACACACACACACACACACACACACACACACACACACACACACACACACACACACACACACACACACACACACACACACACACACACACACACACACACACACACACACACACACACACACACACACACACACACACACACACACACACACACACACACACACACACACACACACACACACACACACACACACACACACACACACACACACACACACACACACACACACACACACACACACACACACACACACACACACACACACACACACACACACACACACACACACACACACACACACACACACACACACACACACACACACACACACACACACACACACACACACACACACACACACACACACACACACACACACACACACACACACACACACACACACACACACACACACACACACACACACACACACACACACACACACACACACACACACACACACACACACACACACACACACACACACACACACACACACACACACACACACACACACACACACACACACACACACACACACACACACACACACACACACACACACACACACACACACACACACACACACACACACACACACACACACACACACACACACACACACACACACACACACACACACACACACACACACACACACACACACACACACACACACACACACACACACACACACACACACACACACACACACACACACACACACACACACACACACACACACACACACACACACACACACACACACACACACGAGACAGGGGCTAAACCACTATGCTGTAAATACGATGGACAAACCACAATTTACATTCACTATTATTACACAGCACCATTTCCAGCCCTACAATGCCTTTCATATCCCTCCCATTACTTAAACACAATGGCACCACACGACACAGCACAACACAACTAACATAGCACAACACAACGCAACGCAACGCAACAAAACGCACACACCTCAACACAATACAACATAGCTAACGCAACACAACGCAACGCACACATACATACACAACACAACACAACACAATACAACACAACACAGCTAACACAACACAACCAACACAACACAACAAAATACAGCCAACACAACACAGCCAACATACCAACATAACACAACACAACAACAACACAACACAACACAACACAATACAGCACAGCTAACACAACAACAACACAACAACAACACACCACACATTCATTACCGTCACAGTCACATCCCCTCATTAACCTCACAACACACAAACCTATCTACACCATCACCACTACATTCTCACTGCTGCCTCATCCACAATACAGTACAGTACAACACGCAAACGCCCACACATCACTACCTACCACCACACTCTGTCACCAAGGCCTCGACTGTCACATCACGTCACACTAAAACTACCAAGATCATGAGAGCTCCCCACCCCACCACACACCTTCAATAGACCAACCCAGTTATTATGTCAGCTGATAACTTCGACAGTGATGTAATTTAAACGATGTAAGCTATGCAATATATATTACAAAAAGTGAAAGAGTTCAAGACA
>JAWQEG010006851.1:17500-38848 GCA_033782935.1 Petrolisthes cinctipes | reverse complement strand
AGCATGCAAACGAAAGAATGTTAGCCGTGTTAATGACTTCTGGGTGAATTATTTAATGAATATGATGGTTTGTAAGCATGCAAACGAAAGAATGTTAGCCTTGTAAATTACTTCTGGGTGAATTATTTAATGAATTTGTTGGTGAATAAACTCTATCCAAAGAAAACTTCTGCCTGTGATCTCTGAGGATAAAAGATATATTCATATTTGTTTCTTTTATTACTTTAATGACAGTGGAGTAAGTTTATTACATATATAAAATAATTTACAGCAATTTCTGACTTATGCTGTTATGGAAATCGGTCTTTAATTCGTGATATTATTACTTTAATTCGTGATATTATTACTAAGAGATGTAAATCATATATAAATAAGTCATCATTTGTAGACATTTTTAACCCCACGAACCTTAAACTATTCCAAAATAGCCCCAATTTTAATTAAACAAATCAAGGAGAATGATAGTGTGCGTCGCTGTGTTATGAGATAGGGAGGAGTGTCGCCAGCCAGCCTGTTCGGCGGCCATCTTGGAACTCCCGTACGTACTTGTATAGTGTGTTTCTATCCACAGTTATTGACATTTCCCTGATTTGTAAAGCATTGTATTTTGTTATCTAATTATTCAGGTTTGGTAAATCAATTAACAAGGCTGAGATAATGTCTTCAATTATTTCAATTATTATAATGAGGGGAAGTGCAAGCCATCATGGCCGCCAACCCACTTCAGGTCACTAAGTAGCCAAATTGGGCTTCAAAACCGCGGATGTTGCAACACTGTTATAATTTTATATACACATTCGTATCGGCTCTATTTAATTAATAATGTAATTTACTGTCATATTTCACAGAAAAAACAATACCTAATAATTAATATATTCATAATTTATTATAATATTACAAAAATAACTAAGAAAATTTGTATTTATATTTTGGTGCACAGAGCCGAAATGAACAAAAAGAACCGAATCATCCAAAAAATTCCCTAGATCCTGGGGTTTTCTTTAAGTAACTTTAACTTAATTACCAGGTATTTAATTAAAATACCTTGAATATTGGAAATTTCCTTAAAAAAATTGTTGAGCATTTTGTAAATACTGGGAAATATCCTGTATTTTCATTCAAAAACACAATAATTAACATCTTTTTTATATCTAACTATAATATAAATTTTTTTTTATAAAATATTTTTTTTATAAAAAAAAATTATACAAAAAATTTATAAAAAAAATTTTAATAAAATTTTTTTTTTATAAAAAAAAATTTTATAAATTTTTTTTTTATCATTTTTTTTTTTTTATAAGGTTTGAACAACTGTGCGTCTCCCTACAACACACATTTGTTCGAATTATCAAAGCTTGGCTAGTTGCGATTCATCGTGCCAAGGGATCAAGACACAATTTCTGACCGCGAGTGTACAGGGAGCAACCGTGTATGTACAGGGAGCAACAGTGTACATACAGGCATGGAATGAAGAGTGTATTATACAATCAAAATATACATTTATCTTTATCTTTGCAGTGGTGTATGTGTAGGGGAGGAAGGAGGGAGGGACAGGGAGAATATGAAGGGGTGTAGTGGTGTATGTGTAGGGGAGGAAGGAGGGAGGGACAGGGACAATATGAAGGGGTGTAGTGGTGTATGTGTAGGGGAGGAAGGAGGGAGGGACAGGGACAATATGAAGGGGTGTAGGGGAGGAAGGAGGGAGGGACAGGGACAATATGAAGGGGTTTTAAGTTGGAAGTAGTGTTGGTAATTCTGGAGTAAATTATTCCTCCAAACTATTTTTCCAAGCAACAGAACACCATTATTATTTTTGTTCATGTGGTCCTGTTTCCTAGCATACTTTGGAGGAATCAAGACACTCCAATGAACACAGGTATAGTGGTGGTAAAAGAACTGTCTGTCTGTGTGTCAAGTCTATATTAAGAGAGAGAGTAGTACAATGTTGGTGGTAAACTTGGAGTAAATAATTCCTCTAAATATTAACATGAAACACACACACCTATATGGAAGGAGCTTGTTTCATGGCATGGTTAGGAGGAATCAGAAGCCTCCAAACACACACACACACACACACACACATTCTCTCTCTCTCTAACACACCTATATGGAAGGAGCTTGTTTCATGGCATGGTTAGGAGGAATCAGAAGCCTCCACACACACACACATTCTCTCTCTCTCTCTAACACACACACACATGCTCTCACTCTCTCTCTAATACACACACACACACCTATATGGAAGGAGCTTGTTTCATGGCATGGTTAGGAGGAATCAGAAGCCTCCAAACACACACACACCTATATGGAAAGAGGTTGTTTTGTGGTATAGTTTGGAGGAATCAGAAGCCTCCAAGTCTCTCTCTCATACACACACACCCATATAGAAAGAGGTTGTTTCATGGTTAGGAGGAATCAGAAGCCTCCAAGTCTCTCTCTCATATATACACACACACACACACACACACACACTCTCTCTCTCTAACACACACACACACACACAAACATACAGAAACATACACATACACACAGACACAAACATAAATACATACACACACACAAATGGAATAAATTACCAGAAGAAGTGGTGTGTGTCAAAAACATACATAACTATAAAGAAAAATATGGTAATTGTGATTTAAAATACGGGACATTACGAACTTGACTCAATCCTGTAAAGATACAAATAGGTAAGAACACACACACACATAAACAAACACACACATACAACAACATCCGTGGAGTCAACAATGGTGTAATAATGGTCTGATGGTATTATTGTTTTTCTATGGAGCCTGTCAAGGATTACTAAGTGTACAGTTGCGGTCAAATATAATCATCCATATAGGGGTAACGCACGTAAGAGATTGACAGCTTCCCTCTGTTCCTTAGATGATAAACTTTCCAATAAATAGATTAACTACCATCTTTTAATTTAATACAAGCAGCTACACACTACTTAAAACAATCACACACACACACATGTTAACTACCATCTTTTAATTTAATACAAGCAGCTACACACTACTTAAAACAATAACACACACACACACACGTTAACTACCATCTTTTAATTTAATACAAGCAGCTACACACTACTTAAAACAATAACACACACACGTTAACTACCATCTTTTAATTTAATACAAGCAGCTACACACTACTTAAAACAATAACACACACACACATGTTAACTACCATCTTTTAATTTAATACAAGCAGCTACACACTACTTAAAACAATAACACACACACGTTAACTACCATCTTTTAATTTAATACAAGCAGCTACACACTACTTAAAACAATCACACACACACACATGTTAACTACCATCTTTTAATTTAATACAAGCAGCTACACACTACTTAAAACAATAACACACACACACACACGTTAACTACCATCTTTTAATTTAATACAAGCAGCTACACACTACTTAAAACAATAACACACACACACACACGTTAACTACCATCTTTTAATTTAATACAAGCAGCTACGCACTACTTAAAACAATAACATCATATGTGAATGTGAAAACATTAAACAGTAAATTGTTTGAGATACCCATATGTGGATGATTATTATTGACACTGACTGTATGTATGTATGTATATATGTGTTTGAGATACCCATACGTGGATGATTATTATTGACTGTGACTGTACACGGTTGGACTTACCGAGTGTGGACGGGGAGAGAGTGAAGGGAGTGTGGACGGGGGGAGAGTGAAGGGAGAGTGATGACTTCATTACGGTACTGATCTTGATCCCAGGGAAGGTGGCGTTCCTCATGTGTCCACCTTGATGCTGAGGTATACCATGGATTGGTTTAGTATTTATATTCTCATACACACACACACACACACACACACACTTACTCTGTCTCTCTCTCTCTTTCTCTCACACACACACAACATAAATTTAGATACTAATTTCCACATTCTCCAAAATCAACAAGTAACCTGAGGACTATTACTAAAGTTTGTCCCATTGGATCACACTCCAAAAAGAAATAATCTCCATATAACAGAAAAAACAAAATTGTGTGTGGGAAGACAATACACATGTAGTTAGTTAGTGTACAGTCACGAGCACTAATAAGTATACAGCTTTAGTTGAAGTGTTAAACAGCTCTAAAAATTCAACAATGAACTAATTCCAATGGAGATGTTATTGTGCATTTATTTACTGTCTCTATAGGTATTCCAAGCACACCTGTATACTTAGTAGTGCTGGTGACTGTACCTTATGAGTGTGTACAGAAAGACAATAGTGTAGTTTGAATAAGTTGTGTGTATACAGAAATAAAATAGTACTGTAGTGTGTGTACCTTGTGTGTGTGTGTGTGGGAAGACCCCTAACACATCCATCCACCACTTGGCCTCCTCCCTACACGTTCCCTTGATGAAGGTGACGTGGTCTGGTGTAGTGAGTGTCATGGAGAACTGGTCACCGGTCACCTCCTCTGTTTGTGTCACCTCCTCTGCTTCTGTCACCTCCTCTGTTTCCGTCACCTCCTCTGCTTCCCTCTCCACCACCACACCCTGGGGTATGGTGGCTGCCTGCAAGGATATTAGTGGAGGGTCAGTTGTGGCTGAGAAAATGTACAAAGTGAGGGAGAAAATACACAATACAAAGGAATAGTTTGAGAAAGAACAGAGATATTATGGAAACACACAAACAAAGGAAAGAATGAATACTGTACAGCCACAATCAAATATCCACCAACAATATCCTTCCATCGTAGTAAATATCTTGGTAATAAAGAACAACACGTGTATGATTTTGCACCACCTAATAATAATAATAAATATCTTGGTAATAAAGAACAACACGTGTATGATTTTGCACCACCTCATAATAATAATAATAAATATCTTGGTAATAAAGAACAACACGTGTATGATTTTGCAGCACCTCATAATAATAATAATTGAGGGGGTTGAATTGACGTAAGGTGTTGTTGTATGATTATATATTGATATGATACTGATTTATTTGTACGATGGAAGGAAAGTGTTGGTGGATATTTGATTGTGGCTGTACATGGGACTCAATAATAATTAATAATAGATAGGAATGGTCAATGTTGTGTTAGTAATGATAATATAATGTTGACAGTGTAAGTACAGTACAGTATCTCTATCACAATAAGCTTCAATACTAACCAAACTTATAATACATACAATACGACACAAGATATTATGAAAAAAAAATAAAAATATAAAAACAATGGCCTGGGGAGTCTATTATAAAAAGGAAAAAAAAAATTACAAATATGAATTAAAACAAAACAAAAATGATAGTGTTTTAATGGTGTCAATATAAGTCCCGTACCCTTGTCATGAAAACTTCAATATGTACACTCGCGGTCAGAAATTGTGTCCCGATCCCCTGGCAAGATGAATCGCAAACAGCCTAGCTTTGAACAATAACTGTGCGTCTGCCTACAACACACATTGGTTCCAATCATCAAAGCTTGGCTGGTTGCAATTCATCGTGCCAAGGGATCAGGACAAAAATTTTGTTTATATAAAAACAATTTATTATATAAATAATTTTTTTTTTTTATATGTTACTGGACTGGAAGACCTACATCACACCACAACTGCTCGTTGCCTGGTTCGACCCCGAAAAGGATGCGAGGAGAGACCAAGACCTGGTCGGTTTTTGAGTGTACAGTGTGTTATGAAGGTCCAGATTCCCTCTTTAAAACATATTGGGCCGTCTGTACCAATCAAGGATCATTACAAGTTTACAAGATAGCCAATCCTGGAGTGTTGTGGCTCTCACGTAGGTTTCTCAAAGAGTATATATAGCGAGAAAAGCCGGTGCTCAATGTCATTCTTCCAGCATTTCTCAAATTTAATTGTTCTGTGTGAGGCCCATTTCTCTCCCTTCTGTAACTGGACTAATTGTATCAGACTGGCATTAATTCGGTTAAGTATTATTGTTACTATTAAAAAAAAATTTATATAAACTTTTTTTTATATAAATTTTTTTAATATAAAAAAATTTTCATATAAATTTTTTTTATATAATTTTTTTTTTATATAAAGTTTTTTTTATATAAAATTTTTTTTATATAAAAAATTTTTTATATAAAAAATTTTTTATGTAAAAATATTTTTATATAAAAAATTTTTATATAAATTTTTTTATATAAATGTTTTTATATATACATTTTTTTTATATAAAAAATTTTTATATAAAAATTTTTTATATAAAAAAATTTTATATAAAAATTTTTTATATAAAATTTTTTATATAAAATTTTTTATATAAAAATTTGTTTATATAAATATTTTTTTTATATAAAAAAAATTTTATATAAAATTTTCTGTATATAAAAATTTTTTTATATAAATTTTTTTTTAAATAAAATTTTTTTTATATAAAATTTTTTTTATATAAAAATTTTTTTATATAAAATTTTTTTTATATAAAATTTTTTTATATAAAAATTTTTTTATATAAAATTTTCTTTATATAAAATTTTTTTTATATAATTTTTTTTTTATAAAATTTTTATATAAAATTTTTTTTATATAAAATTTTTTTATATAAAATTTTTTTTATATAAAATTTTTTTATATAAATTTTTTTTTATATAAATTTTTTTTTATATAAATTTTTTTTATATAAATTTTTTTTTATATAAAATTTTTTTTATATAAATTTTTTTTTATATAAATTTTTTTTTATATAAATTTTTTTTTATATAAATTTTTATATAAAATTTTTTTTATATAAAAATTTTTTATATAAAAATTTTTTTATATAAAATTTTTATATGAAAATTTTTTTATATAAAATTTTTTTATATAAAAATTTTTTATATAAAAAAATTTATATAAAAAAATTTTTATATAAAAAAATTTATATAAAAAAAAATTATATAAAAAAAAGTTTATATAAATTTTTTTTTTAATTATAAAATATAAAATTATTTTTATATAAAATTATTATATAAAATTTTTTTTACGTAAAATTTTTTTACATAAAATTTTTTTTATATAAAATTTTTTTTATATAATTTTTTTTTATATAAATTTTTTTTTATATAAAAAAAAATTTTATATAAATATTTTTTATATAAAATTTTTTTCATATAAAATTTTTTTTATATAAAAATTTTTTTATATAAATTTTTTTTTATATAAATTTTTTTTTATATAAATTTTTTTTATATATAATTTTTTTTATATAAAATTTTTTTTTTATATAATTTTTTTTATATAAAATTTTTTTTATATAAAAAATTTTTATATAAAATTTTTTTTTATATAAAATTTTTTTTTATATAAAATTTTTTTTATATAAATTTTATATAAAAAAATTTTTATATAAAAAAATTTATATAAAAAAAAATTATATAAAAAAAGTTTATATAAATTTTTTTTTTTTATTATAAAATATAAAATTATTTTTATATAAAATTATTTTTATATAAATTTTTTTTTATATAATTTTTTTTATATAATTTTTTTTATATAAAATTTTTTTTATATAAAATTTTTTTTATATAAAATTTTTTTATATAAAATTTTTTTTATATAAAAATTTTTTTTATATAAAATTTTTTTTATATAAAAATTTTTTTATATAAAATTTTTTTTATATAAAAATTTTTTTATATAAATTTTTTTTTATATAAATTTTTTTTTATATAAAATTTTTTTTATATAAAATTTTTTTTATATAAAAATTTTTTTATATAAAAATTTTTTATATAAAAATTTTTTTATATAAATTTTGTATATAACATTTATTTTTATATAAAAAAATTTTATATAAAAAAATTTTTATATAAAATTTTTTTTATATAAAATTTTTTTTATATAAAAATTTTTTTTATATAAAAATTTTTTGTATATAAAATTTTTTGTATATAAAATTTTTGTATATAAAATTTTTGTATATAAAATTTTTTTATATAAAATTTTTTTTATATAAAATTTTTTTTATATAAAAATTTTTTTATATAAAATTTATTTTATTTAAATTTTTTTTATATAAAAATTTTTTTATATAAAATTTTTTCTATATAAAATTTTTTTTATATAAAATTTTTTTTATATAAAATTTTTTTTATAAGGTTTGAATAACTGTGCGTCTCCCTACAACACACATTTGTTGGAATCATCAAAGCTTGGCTAGTTGCGATTCATCGTGCCAAGGGATCAAGACACAATTTCTGACCGCGAGTGTACTAACAAAACATATCATACAAACAGAACACACATCCTTGCAACATCAGGAGTCAATGGAGGCTTTGTTTGGCAATTCTTCATACTCTATGTTTAGTATTCAACAACAACAACAACAACAACAACATAAGCCAAGTGTACAGTCATCCAAAGAAGATTATGATTATGGTCGGGTTTTCAAAGTGGTCTGTCTGGTCATTAGTAAATCTTGATCCAAGCAACAGACCACCATTGTTTTTGTTGATGAGCAAATGATTCCTCCATGCAAACTATTCCCAGCAAATGATTCCTCCATGCAAACTATTCCAAGCAAATGATTCCTCCATGCAAACTATTCCAAGCAAATGATTCCTCCATACAAACTATTCCCAGCAACAGACCACCAAGTGCTACTTCTCCCCATATTCTTCCATACCCTTTTGTACGTTTTTTTTTATTTTTTTTTATAAATTCCTGCGGCACATATTCGTGTATCTTACACACACACACACACACACACACACACACACACCTACACCTACACCTACACACACACACACACACACCTACACACACACACAAACACCTACACCTACACTCGCCCATAATACTCACCACCACTGTTATATTATTACAACACCTTCATACTCCTACCTTTCCTATAGTTACCACTGTATTACACCATAGACAACACTCTAGCCTTACAAACAATATCTTCCCCCCCCATCACTTAATTAAGGAGGAAATTAGGTGTTGGTAAATCTGGAGCAACTGAATCCTCCAAACTATTCCAAGCAACAACAGAACACCATTATTTTTGCACTTCTGGTCCTGTTTCCTGGCATTATTATTATTGTTATTGTTGTTTTTATTGTTATTATTATTATTGTTTTTATTATTGTTATTGTTATTATTATTATTTTTGTTCTTCTGGTCCTGTTTCCTGACATACTTTGGAGGAATCAAGACACTCCAATGTAACAAAAGTGAATTACCACCTTAATGCTGTCATTCCCTCACACCCACTACTTGCTCATTACATAACACCACCTCACAATCACCTTATGTCCCACCTTTCTCACTTAATGTACAGCCACCAGCAGAAATTCAAGTCCAACTCATGTACTTAATAATGTTAATATAACCAGATAGTTGCATTCTGAACCAGGTTTTATTCCAACAACATACGTAAATTACCATATGAGAACTATGTCTGGTATCTCTGTATTAAAATTGTATTACAACATCACTATAGCTAATACATACACAGGTGGAAATGACAGGAACTTATACTGCCGACTGTACACTCTTGGTTCCGACCAGGGGTACAGTCAGCAGCATAAGTTGGATTCATTTCCACCTGTGTATGTATTAACTATAGTAATGTTGTTGTAATACAATTTTAATACAGAGACGATAACAGATATAGTTCTCGTATGGTAAATTACGCATGTTGTTGGAATAAAAACTGGTACAGAATGCAACTACTTGGTCTAATTAGCAATATTAAGTACACGAGATGGACACGAATATATGCTGCCGACAGTACCTGAAGGCCTCCCAGAAGAAAAAACTCACATGGAACCCTGCAGCAGAGTCAGCCTTCAGTGAGGTGAAATATAGGCTGTCTGACTACACCTTCTCTGTGTAACCCTACCTACTTACACACCTACATCCATATATAGGCTGTCTGACTACACCTTCTCTGTGTAACCCTACCTACTTACACACCTACATCCATATATAGGCTGTCTGACTACACCTTCTTAGTGTAACCCTACCTACTTACACACCTACATCCATATATAGGCTGTCTGACTACACCTTCTCTGTGTAACCCTACCTACTTACACACCTACATCCATATATAGGCTGTCTGACTACACCTTCTCTGTGTAACCCTACCTACTTACACACCTACATCCATATATAGGCTGTCTGACTACACCTTCTCTGTGTAACCCTACCTACTTACACACCTACATCCATATATAGGCTGTCTGACTACACCTTCTCTGTGTAACCCTACCTACTTACACACCTACATCCATATATAGGCTGTCTGACTACACCTTCTCTGTGTAACCCTACCTACTTACACACCTACATCCATATATAGGCTGTCTGACTACACCTTCTCTGTGTAACCCTACCTACTTACACACCTACATCCATATATAGGCTGTCTGACTACACCTTCTCTGTGTAACCCTACCTACTTACACACCTACATCCATATATAGGCTGTCTGACTACACCTTCTCTGTGTAACCCTACCTACTTACACACCTACATCCATATATAGGCTGTCTGACTACACCTTCTCTGTGTAACCCTACCTACTTACACACCTACATCCATATATAGGCTGTCTGACTACACCTTCTCTGTGTAACCCTACCTACTTACACACCTACATCCATATATAGGCTGTCTGACTACACCTTCTCTGTGTAACCCTACCTACTTACACACCTACATCCATATATAGGCTGTCTGACTACACCTTCTCTGTGTAACCCTACCTACTTACACACCTACATCCATATATAGGCTGTCTGACTACACCTTCTCTGTGTAACCCTACCTACTTACACACCTACATCCATATATAGGCTGTCTGACTACACCTTCTCTGTGTAACCCTACCTACTTACACACCTACATCCATATATAGGCTGTCTGACTACACCTTCTTAGTGTAACCCTACCTACTTACACACCTACATCCATATATAGGCTGTCTGACTACACCTTCTCTGTGTAACCCTACCTACTTACACACCTACATCCATATATAGACTGTCTGACTACACCTTCTCTGTGTAACCCTACCTACTTACACACCTACATCCATATATAGGCTGTCTGACTACACCTTCTCTGTGTAACCCTACCTACTTACACACCTACATCCATATATACTGATGATGTATACAATGACACCAACAGCAGGACCGTCTTCAAATTGACCCCCCCACCCTCGTCTCCCTCCATCTGAAAAACACATTTAATTAAGGGGGTGCGGGAGTAGGGGGACAGGCTTGGGAGGGGGGTTAAGGGGGTGCGGGAGTAGGGGGACAGGCTTGGGAGGGGGGTTAAGGGGGTGTGGGAGTAGGGGGACAGGCTTGGGAGGGGGGTTAAGGGGGTGTGGGAGTAGGGGGACAGGCTTGGGAGGGGGGTTAAGGGGGTGTGGGAGTAGGGGGACAGGCTTGGGAGGGGGGTTAAGGGGGCACGGGAGTAGGGGGACAGGCTTGGGTGGGTGGGTGGGTTAGGGGTGTGTGGGAATAGGTTACAGGCTTAGGGGGGTGCGGGAATAGGTGGAGAGGCTTGGGGGTGGGTTAGGGGTATGCGGGAACAGGGGACAGGCTTTCTACCCCGCCGCCAAGCCTGTCCCCCTATTCCCGCACCCCCCAAGGCTGTCCCCTACTCCCGCACCCCCTTAATTCATTCTACCTATGTATGTTATTATTTTGATATTCCTTATACATGTTGACGGATGTATAATTTCAATCAATCAATATATATATATATATATATATATATATATATATATATATATATATATATATATATATATATATATATATATATATATATAAATCAGCTTCACACACCTTATACCAACTCTCTGTACAATTCATTCAGTAAATATGGAAAGAATTATATACCGTTATTGGGTACGGTTTTTCTACCTTCATTACCCACTTATTTAGACCATTCTAAGACTATTTTATTCTATGGCATTTCCTCCACAAATTTCCAAGATAGGGCATATTCAAATTTGCCTGACCTTACCTAACCTAACCTAACATCCGACTACCGGGACCTAACCTGGGCAGACTACCGGGATATAACCGTGGTAAAGTACAGGAAATGACCGGGGCAAAATACTGGGACCTAGTCGGATCTGGAAACACTGCTACAAAACATTAATTCTCTCAATAAATACCGATAATTCCTCAAATTATTCCAAGCAACACAACACTATTATTTTTGTTCTTCTGGTCCTGTTTCCTGGCATACTTTGGAGGAATCAAGGCACTCCAATGTAACAAAAAAGAATTACCACCTTAATGGACCCTGTGTGTGATGTAGTAAGAAAATTGGAGGTTAGTGAGTGATTCAAACATTGCCACCAAACACACACACACACACACCCCTATATGCAAGGAGCTTGTTTTGTGGCATAGTCAAGAGGAATCAGAAGCCTCCAAACACACACACACACACATTCTCCCTCTCTCTCTCTAACACACACACACACACTCTCTCCCTCCAACACACACCTATATGGAAGGAGTTTGGGTAAGTATTGAAAGAATTACAGTTATTGCATACGGTTTTTCTACCTTCATTACCCACTATTTTAGACTATTCTAAGACTATTTTCGGTAATTCTGTATAAGTGGTCCACGTGTTTTTTTTTGTGTTTTTTTTGTTTTTCCTGCTTATTTTTACTTGTTCTATTCATTAGTGACCATAATATTGATCGGAAACCACTTGGTTTATACATATTCCCTAACCCCTTCAATCTTGGGGGAGAGCACTGGGAACCGGGGGTTTTGGGTGGGGGAAAACACGTAAATGAGCTTATTTTGCATTGATACTGGTTTCTTGACCTGCATAAATGTCGAAAAATTGGAAATCCGAGCCAAGTTTCGGCAAAAGTTGGCTCGGGTTTAGCAATTTTCCTGAGGGATAAATGTCAAGATTTTGGAAATCCGAGCCAAGTTTCGGCAAAAGTTGGCTCGGGTTTTGCAATTTTCCTGAGGGATAAATGTCAAGATTTTGGAAATCCGAGCCAAGTTTCGGCAAAAGTTGGCTCGGGTTTAGCAATTTTCCTGAGGGATAAATGTCAAGATTTTGGAAATCCGAGCCAAGTTTCGGCAAAAGTTGGCTCGGGTTTTGCAATTTTCCTGAGGGATAAATGTCAAGATTTTGGAAATCCGAGCCAAGTTTCGGCAAAAGTTGGCTCGGGTTTAGCAATTTTCCTGAGGGATAAATGTCAAGATTTTGGAAATCCGAGCCAAGTTTCGGCAAAAGTTGGCTCGGGTTTAGCAATTTTCCTGAGGGATAAATGTCAAGATTTTGGAAATCCGAGCCAAGTTTCGGCAAAAGTTGGCTCGGGTTTTGCAATTTTCCTGAGGGATAAATGTCAAGATTTTGGAAATCCGAGCCAAGTTTCGGCAAAAGTTGGCTCGGGTTTAGCAATTTTCCTGAGGGATAAATGTCAAGATTTTGGAAATCCGAGCCAAGTTTCGGCAAAAGTTGGCTCGGGTTTTGCAATTTTCCTGAGGGATAAATGTCAAGATTTTGGAAATCCGAGCCAAGTTTCGGCAAAAGTTGGCTGGGGTTTTGCAATTTTCCTGAGGGATAAATGTCAAGATTTTGGAAATCCGAGCCAAGTTTCGGCAAAAGTTGGCTCGGGTTTTGCAATTTTCCTGAGGGATAAATGTCAAGATTTTGGAAATCCGAGGCAAGTTTAGATAATTAACCAAACCTAACCTGACCTAACCTAACCTAACCTGGGCAGACTACCGGAACCTAACCGGGGCACACTACCGGGACCTAACCAGGGCAGACTACCGGGACCTAACCGGGGCAGACTACCGGGACATAACCAGGGCAGGCTACCGGGACCTAACCGGGGCAGACCACGGCACAATATACAGTAGAAACTAGTCAGACCTCACCTGACCTGACCTAACCTAATCTGGACTGGGACACACTACCGGGACCTAACCAGGGCAGACTACCGGGACATAACCAGGGCAGACTACCGGGACATAACCGGGGCGGACTACCGGGACATAACTGGGGCAGACTACCGGGACCTAACCGGGGCAGACCACGGCACAATATACAGTAGAAACTAGTCAGACCTCACCTCACCTGACCTAACCTAATCTGGACTGGGACACACTACCGGGACCTAACCGGGGCAGACTACCGGGACATAACTGGGGCACACTACCGGGACATAACCTCACGTGACCTAACTGCCCCCCTTTATTATCCTTAGCAGACTACCTGACTGGCCATTACAATTGTTATAGATAATTATTATTGCTATTTGTTAAAATATATTACAAAAAGGTTTTAACTCTTACCAGACTTGCAGGAAAATTGTGCAGATGATTAAATTTTCGAAGAAACCTGGGCCGTGATCCGGCTGACATATTTGTTACATCGCGTAATTTGTTATTATAATCCATAGCCTCCTATCCACACTGCTCACTTATTTTATGTTTCAAAATTAGCCTATGATCCACACATAAATGAAAAAGTTCTTGTGGCTTAGCAAAATGCGTGAAAAAAAAAGCCATACCGGCTTCGCCATGTCGGTAGGGTCAGCTTGTCACGTATTACTGACACGTAGCAGTGAAAATGGGATGGTGGTGGAAAATTGCGGATGAATACAGAAGGTTGATAGATTGCATTAATAATAATGATTATAATACTATGAGATGAGAAAATAATTTATGAAATTAAGTGAGTAAATAATGAAATTATCTATATATAAATGGTGATGGAATTAAAAGAATATTGAAAGCGTTATTTAATTAAAAAAAATACATGATTTACGAGATGGCAACTTGAAGTAGCACATGAGCATCCCATCATGATGTGAACTACTTTGTACAGTGTTCAGTGGCTTATTATAAAGAAGGACCTGGGAGAGAAACACACCGTGAACGCTGGAGTCTGAACTTAGGGTATTAACACCGTAGACTTACTCCTACGCTGGACTTTGTCTCGGAAGCGCTACGCTGGACTTCGTCTCAAAAGCGGTCGCGATTTTTCGAAAGCCTATTCTGCCGAAAGTTAAGTGCAACCGCCTATTATATTCATTACACACGAACACACTACATTGTCCCCTACTTAAATATACATAAATTGTAAATATTTGCCGCGTGGACCACATATACAGATTTTCCCTATTTTCTTCTATGGCATTTCCTCCTCAAATGCCCCATTTCCAAGATAGGGCATATTCAAATGGGGCATTTTGAAATTAGCCTGACCTTACCTGACCTGGCCTAACCTAACCTAGACCACAGCAGACTACCGGAACCTAACCTGGGCAAACTACCGGGAAATAACCGTGGTAAAGTACAGAAAATGACCGGGGCAAAGTACTGGGACCTAGCCGGATCTGGCAACACTGCTACAAAACGGTAATTCTTTCAATAAATACCGGAAATTCTTTCAATATTTATCGATCATTAACACAGCTATATAACATTCTTTCGTTTGTATGCTTACAAACCAAGGTATTTATTGAAAGAATTACCGTTTTGCAGCAGTGTTGCCAGATCCGGTTGGGTCCCAGTATTTTACCCCTGTCATTTATTGTACTTTATCACGATTATTTCCCGGTATTCTGCCCAGGTTAGGTCCCGGTAGTCTGCTGTGGTCTAGGTTAGGTTAGGCCAGGTCAGGTAAGGTCAGGCTAATTTCAAAATGCCCCATTTGAATATACCCTATCTTGGAAATGGGACATTTGAGGAGAAAATGCCATAGAAGAAAATAGTCTTAGAATGGTCTAAATAAGTGGGTAATGAAGGTAGAAAAACCGTATGCAATAACGGTAATTCATTCAATATTTACCCAAACCAATACCAACCACTGTGGAATCGACCCTCGGTACCATATACACCTCTAACTAGATAAATACCAAAAATAAATAACGATAGAGAAAAATAATAATGGCGACGAAGGATAGTGAAGAAAAATATATATATCTTAAATGGGCCGTATTCAAGAACATCCATGGTATATACGATGGTGTGGTACTGTACGACGATGGCTCTGTGGTTTGTATATGGAGCCATCGTATCGGTACCATGCCATCGTATGCCCCACGAACGTTCTTGAATATGTACCATGTGTTTACCTGTCTTTTTTCCCTACTTTTGTTGTCAGTGTTGCCAGATGGCTTTGTCGTCGTCAGTGTTGCCAGATGATACAGTTATCAGCGTTGCCAATAGTATGTTTATTATAGCCAAGTCGGGGTGAGCTGTAACGGCAGTAGCCCAAAATATAGCCCAATAGCCCAATTATATCATGCTGTCGATAGATAGAATAAAAATTAGTGATATATTACTTCTTTAAATTAAGACAAAATAAAGTAAAGAAAGAACATAATTAAAGGAAAAGACATGGAGCTACAGCAAAGGATAAAAATAAGATATGTGCCGTTGAAAAGTTACACACTCAAATTAAACAGACTGCTGATCTGAGGATGAAAATGTATGTATGGCATTTGTATTTGTTTCTTTTATTACTTTGATGACAGTGGAGTAAGTTTATTACATATATAAACTAATTGACAGCAATTTCTGAATTATGCTGTTTTGGAAATCAGTCATTAATTCGTTATATTATTACTAAGAGATGTAAATCATATTTAAATAAGTCATATATTGTTGACATTTTTAACCCCACGACCTAAACTATTCCAAAATAGCTCCAATTTTAATTAAACAATCATGGAAAATGATCATATCGGTGTTCAGACTAAAGTAGCCAAATTGGGCTTCGAAACCGCGGATGTTGCAACACTGTTATAATTTTATATACACATTCGTATCGGCTCTATGACCTTAATTATCATCATATTTCACAAAGTAAACAATATATGATACTTGATATATCCTGAGCTTTAATGTTTTATTATAATATTACCAAAAAAATAAGATTTTTTTTATTTTGGGTTGCACACACAGAACCGAAATGAATAAACAGAACCGAATCATCCAAAAAATTCCCTAGATCCTGTTTTTTTTTTTTTTATTATTAACTTTAACTTAATTACCAGTGAGAAATATCATTGGAACCAAGAAATATTTGTTGTTGGAATATCCTATTAATTAACTTCTACATAGATTATTTCCTTATTATAAACAGATAATAGGTCAAAATTGAAAATAAATTATAATAGAAAAGTGAGATGTTGCACAGATAAACAGTAGTTATATGACTTATGGTAACCAAATTTAGCCTAGATAATAATAATAATAATAATAATAATAATAACAACGACATTCTATCTACCATAATATTATACAGTAATTAATATTTTTTTTTTTTCACGTCTTTTTGCTAACATTTTCTCTGGATCTATCTGTCTGTAACCCATGCATTTTCTCAAAGTTAATTAAACCTCAATATAAGTCATTGTAGCCATTATTATTTCAGTGTTATTACGTGTGATTTAGGCTCGTATACATCAATTATAACATTATTATGGTGCCGGAACAAACCAATTAAAATATAGATTACACACTCTTGTCAATGTTTTTTTTTATTGTAGTATATCAGTAATTTGGATGACAAAAGTTTAGGTAAATTTGGAAGGGGAATGGAAAGGTTGGAATGGGAATGGGAAGGTTTGGAATGGGAATGGGAAGGTTGGAATGGGAATGGGAAGGTTGGAATGGGAATGGGAAGGTTTGGAATGGGAATGGGAAGGTTTGGAATGGGAATGGGAAGGTTGGAAGGGGAATGGGAAGGTTGGAATGGGAATGGGAAGGTTAGAATGGGAATGGGAAGGTTGGAATGGGAATGGGAAGGTTGGAATGGGAATGTGAAGGTTTGGAAGGGGAATGGAAAGGTTGGAATGGGAATGGGAAGGTTGGAATGGGAATGGGAAGGTTTGGAAGGGGAATGGGAAGGTTTGGAAGGGGAATGGGAAGGTTGGAATGGGAATGGGAAGGTTGGAATGGGAATGGGAGGGTTGGAATGGGAATGGGAAGGTTGGAAGGAGAATGGGAAGGTTGGAATGGGAAGGTTGGAATGGGAATGGGAAGGTTGGAATGGGAATGGGAAGGTTTGGAATGAGAATGGGAAGGTTGGAATGGGAATGGGAAAGTTGGAATGGGAATGTGAAGGTTGGAATGGGAATGGGAAGGTTGGAATGGGAATGGGAAGGTTGGAATGAGAATGGGAAGGTTGGAATGGGAATGGGAAGGTTGGAATGGGAATGGGAAGGTTGGAATGGGAATGGGAAGGTTGGAATGGGAATGTGAAGGTTTGGAATGGGAATGGGAAGGTTGGAATGGGAATGGGAAGGTTGGAAGGAGAATGGGAAGGTTGGAATGGGAATGGGAAGGTTTGGAATGGGAATGGGAAGGTTGGAATGGGAATGGGAAGGTTGGAATGGGAATGGGAAGGTTGGAATGGGAATGGGAGGGTTGGAATGGGAATGGGAAGGTCGGAATGGGAAGGTTGGAATGGGAATGTGAAGGTTTGGAATGGGAAGGTTGGAATGGGAATGGGAAGGTTTGGATGGGAATGGAAAGGTTGGAAGGATATGAAGGAAAGTAGAATAAAGATCGAGTGAAGGAAGAATAAATGAATGAATGAAAAATGAAAGAATAAGGTATGATGAAGAATGAATGACAAATGAGAGGATTATTATATGAATGAATGAATGAAAATAGGACGAAAAATGAATGAATTTATATGAATGAATAGAAGAAGGAAGGTAGGAGAAAGAAAGAATGAATGAATGGAGGAAGGAGAATGAATCAATGAATGAAATGAGGAAGGAAGTATAGGAGAATGAAAGAATGAATGAATGGAGGAAGGAGAATGAATGGATGAATGAAATGAGGAAGGAAGTATAGGAGAAAGAAAGAATGAATGAATGAATGGAGGAAGGAGAAAGAATGAATGAAATGAGGAAGGAAGAAGAATGAATGAATGAAATAAGGAAGGAAGTATAGGAGAAAGAAAGAATGAATGAATGGAGGAAGGAGAACGAATGAATGAATGAAGGAAATGAGGAAGGAGAATGAAAGAATGAATGAATGGAGGAAGGAGAATGAAAGAATGAATGAAATGAGGAAGGAAGTATAGGAGAAAGAAAGAATGAATGAATGGAGGAAGGAGAACGAATGAATGAATGAAATGAGGAAGGAAGTATAGGAGAAAGAAAGAATGAATGAATGGAGGAAGGAGAATGAATGAATGAAGGAATGGAGGAAGGAGAATGAATGAATGAAATGAGGAAGGAAGAAGAATGAATGAATGGAGGAAGGAGAAAGAATGAATGAATGGAGGAAGGAGAATGAATGAATGAATGAAATGAGGAAAGAGAATGAATGAATGAATGAAATGAGGAAGGAAGAAGAATGAATGAATGAATGAAATGAGGAAAGAGAATGAATGAATGAATGAAATGAGGAAGGAAGTATAGGAGAAAGAAAGAATGAAAGAAATGAGGAAGGAGAATGAAAGAATGAATGAAATGAGGAAAGAGAATGAATGGATGAATGAATGAAGGAAGAAGAATGAATGAATGAAATGAGTGAAGGAAGGAGAATGAAAGAATGAATGAATGGAGGAAGGAGAACGAATGAATGAATGAATGGAGGAAGGAGAATGAAAGAATGAATGAATGAATGAATGAAATGAGAAAGAAAGAAAGAATGAATGAAGGAATGGAGGAAGGAGAATGAATGAATGAATGAATGGAGGAAGGAGAATGAATGAATGAATGAATGGAGGAAGGAGAATGAAAGAATGAATGAATGAAATGAGGAAGGAAGTATAGGAGAAAGAAAGAATGAATGAATGAATGGAGGAAAGAGAATGAATGAATGAATGAAATGAGGAAAGAGAATGAAAGAATGAATGAAATGAGGAAAGAGAATGAAAGAATGAATGAAATGAGGAAAGAGAATGAATGAATGAATGAAGGAAGGAAGGAGAATTAATGAATGAATGAAATGAGGAAGGAGAATGAATGAATGAATGATAAGTAAATAAATTATAGTAGGAAGAAAAAAGAATGAATAAAGGAAGGAAGGAAGGAAGACAGGACAATAAAGAATTAGTAAATGAATAAATGAAGGAAGGAAAGGAGGAAGGAAGGAAGGAAGGACAAAGAATGAATGAATGAATGAAGGAAGGAAGGAAAGGAGAATGAATGAGTGAATGGAGGAAGGAAGATAGGAAAACAAAGAATGAGTGAATGAAGGAAGGAATGAAGGAAGGAAAGGAGAATGAATGAGTGAATGAAGGAAGGAAGGAAGGAAGGAAAGGAGAATGAATGAGTGAATGGAGGAAGGAAGATAGGAAAACAAAGAATGAATAAATGAAGGAAGGAATGAAGGAAAGAAGGAAGGAAAGGAGAAGGAATGAATGAGTGAATGAATGAAGGAAAGGAGAATGAATGAGTGAATGAAGGAAGGAAGGAAGGAAGGAAAGGAGGAAAGAAGGAAGGAAAGGAGAAGGAATGAAGGAAAGGAGGAAAGAAGGAAGGAAAGGAGGAAAGAAGGAAGGAAAGGAGGAAGGAAAGGAGAATGAATGAGTGAATGAATGAAAGAAGGAAGGAAAGGAGAATGAATAAATGAAGGAAGGAATGAAGGAAAGGAGGAAAGAAGGAAGGAAAGGAGTAGGAATGAATGAGTGAATGAATGAAGGAATGAAGGAAAGGAGGAAAGAAGGAAGAAAAGGAGAAGGAATGAAGGAAAGGAGGAAAGAAGGAAGGAAAGGAGAATGAATGAGTGAATGAATGAAGGAAGGAATGAAGGAAAGGAGGAAAGAAGGAAGGAAAGGAGAATGAATGAGTGAATGAATGAAGGAATGAAGGAAGGACAAAGAATGAATAAATGAAGGAAGGAATGAAGGAAAGAAGGAAGGAAAGGAGAAGGAATGAAGGAAAGGAGGAAAGAAGGAAGGAAAGGAGAATGAATGAGTGAATGAATGAAGGAAGATAGGAAAACAAAGAATGAATGAATGAAGGAAGGAAAGGAGGAAAGAAGGAAGGAAAGGAGAATGAATGAGTGAATGAAGGAAGGAATGAAGGAAAGGAGGAAGGAAGGAAGGAAGGACAAAGAATGATTGAATGAATAAATGAAGGAAGGAAGGAAAGGAGAATGAATGAATGAAAGGAGAATGAATGAGTGAATGAATGAAGGAAGGAATGAAGGAAAGGAGGAAAGAAGGAAGGAAAGGAGAATGAATGAGTGAATGAAGGAAGGAAGGAAAGAAAGAAGGAAAGGGGAATGAATGAGTGAATGAATGAAGGAAGGAATGAAGGAAAGAAGGAAGGAAAGGACAAAGAATGAATGAATGAAAGAAGGAAGGAAAGGAGAATGAGTGAATGAATGAAGGAAGGAAGGACAAAGAATGAATGAATGA
>JAWQEG010006850.1:0-40027 GCA_033782935.1 Petrolisthes cinctipes | reverse complement strand
GTAATGATGCAACCTGCGTACCACTCACACATCGCTGCGACCTCAAGTATGACTGCCGTGACAACAGTGATGAATTAGACTGTCAACTTGTTTCTTTCCCAGATGGTTACCAGAAGCACCTGCCCCCTCGCAACCCAGTCAACCCACAAGCCGGTCTGGACATAACCTTCTCCCTCAGTGTAGAGTCCCTCGAAGTAACGACCCTGGCAATGACCATGGAGGTGTCGTACAAGCTTCAACTTATTTGGGTGGACAGTCGTTTGCATTACCAGAACCTGAAGATGAATGACGCCCTGAACATCCTTGACAAGACCACCATGAACAATTTGTGGATCCCTCAAGTCAGCTTCATCAACACAGTGGACAACAAACACACCATCATTGACGACGACACTGTTATCTTGGTCAATCGTCTGGGAGAAGCCGTGGAAGAGACGAGGCGGCCCATGCTGAAGGTAAAGATATATATTACTGTAACACAACGGGTAATTAATATTTTGCCTATCATTTAACGTAAAGAGCCAGGTGTGTGTGTGTGTGTGTGTGTGTGTGTGTGTGTGTGTGTGTGTGTGTGTGTGTGTGTGTGTGTGTGTGTGTGTGTGTGTGTCGGAAAACGCCTGAAAATGATCTTACTCTGACAAGGCACTTACGAAAACCTCTGATTACAGCTTTGGTGGAATAATGGACAAATAAAAATAAATAAAAAATATGTAAATAACAAAATGTAACTGCGACCTCAATGTGATGGAAGCACTTGTAAGATAAATACTGTATACATGCTCTGTGTTCCCTCCTAATAACAGTGGACATCTACCCTGGTGGTCGGGACACTCTGAGGGCCATGAGGAAATATGGTACCGTGTTTATGTGCGACTTTGATCTCAGCCTGTATCCCTTCGACGCTCAGCAGTGTTTCATGCACTTTAGGATTACCTCGGCCTCCAGTTCCTTCCTTACCTTTGACCTCGATAACTCCACAGTCCTAAACTCAGCCAATAAACTTCTGATTGAGTATGAGGTGAGTCTTGTGTTGTGTTGGTGGTAGTTGTTTGTGTTGTGGTGGTTTAGTTATTTGTTATGTTGTGTTGTTGTGGTGTTATAATTCTTGGTGTTGTTGTGTTATGGTGGTATAGTTATTTGTGTTGTTGTGTTGTGGTGGTATAATTATTCTTGGTGTTGTTGTTGTTGTGGTGGTATAATAGGTCTTTGTGTTGCTGTGTTGTGGTGGTAGTTTAGGTGTCTGTCTGGTTGTGTTGTGGTGGTATAATTATTCTTGTTGTGTTGTTGTGTTGTGGTGGTAGTTCTTCTTTGTCAGTCTGGTTGTGCTGTGGTGGTATAATTATTTGTGTTGTTGTGTTGTGGTGGTATAATCCTTGGTGTTGCTGTGTTGTGGTGGTAGTTCTTCTTTGTCAGTCTGGTTGTGCTGTGGTGGTATAATTCTTTGTGTTGCTGTGTTGTGGTGGTAGTTTAAGTCTTTGTGTTGCTGTGTTGTGGTGGTATAATGATTCTTTGAGTTGCTGTGTTGTGATGGTAGTTTAAGTCTTTGTGTTGTTGTGTTGTGGTGGTATAATTATTCTTTGTGTTGTTGTTGTGGTGGTATAATTATTCTTTGTGTTGTTGTGTTGTGGTGGTATAATTATTCTTTGTGTTGCTGTGTTGTGGTGGTATAATTATTCTTTGTGTTGTTGTGTTGTGGTGGTATAATTATTCTTTGTGTTGTTGTTGTGGTGGTATAATAGGTCTTTGTGTTGCTGTGTTGTGGTGGTAGTTTAGGTGTCTGTCTGGTTGTGTTGTGGTGGTATAATTCTTTGTTGTGTTGTGTTGTGGTGTTATAATTCTTTGTGTTGTCGTGTTGTGGTGGTATAGTTATTTGTTATGTTGTGTTGTGGTGGTATAGTTATTTGTGTTGTTTTGTTGTGGTGGTATAATTATTCTTTGTGTTGTTGTGTTGTGGTGGTATAACTATTCTTTGTGTTGCTGTGTTGTGGTGGTAGTTTAGGCTTTTGTCTTGTTGTGTTGTCATGTTATGGTTCTTTGTGTTGTTGTGTTGTGGTTGTAGTTCATTTTTGTTTTTTTATGGTATTTTGTTGTTGTTGTGGTGCTACAGTTTTTAGTCTTTTTGTGTTGTTGTTTTTGTTGTCGTCGTCGTCGTCGTTGTGTTGTTGTTGTTGTTGTTGTCGTCGTTGTTGTTGTCGTCGAGGTCCTTAAGGGGGTGCGGGAGTAGGGAACAGGGTTGGGGGGGGGTTGAGGGGTGCGGGAATAGGGGGACAGGCTTGGGGAGGGGGTAGAGAGCCTATCCCCCTACTCCCGCACCCCCCAAAACCCACCCAAGCCTGTCCCCCTACTCCCACACACCCATAAACCCCCCCCCAAGCCTGTCCCCCTACTCCCGCATCCCCCCAAACCCCCCCAAGACTGTCTCCCTACTCCAGCACCCATTTAACCCCCCCCCCCAAGCCTGTCCCCCTATTCCAGCACCCATCTAACCCCCCCAAGCCTCTCCCCTTATTCCAGCACCCATTTAAACCCCTCCAAGTCTGTCCCCCTACTCCCACACCCCCTTTAACTTATGTATAGCGTGAGTGGTACTGAACATAAACATACATCAATAATAAGACCCCCTATAATTTTCATACTCTTCACAATGGTGGCTAATGACGACAATGTTATGGTTTGGATACATCATGCTTGCTATGTCCGTACAGTCACGAGCACTAATAATAAGTATCCAGGTGTGCTTCGAATACCCAGAGAGAGTAAATAAATACACAATATGAATCTCTCCATTGGAATTCCTTCATTGGTGAATTGGATTGATCAAAGCTTCAACCAAAACTGTATACTTATTAGTGCTCGTGACTGTACACATTCACATCAAGCAGAAGATATTTATAAACTGTAAGACTTATTTTTTTTTTTTTTTTTTTTTTTTTTGTAATCCCTTCTCGGGCCACGTTCCGGTAAGGCAAGATACAAGAGAAATATGGGTCACTACTTATATGCTATTTGTTGCCATTTTCATTACACAATTAACCGGTCCATCAGCTTCTTCTGCATATTATGGTTTACTTACCTCGCTAATGTTCTCCTATACTCGCTTTTTCATCTACCTAAATTTAAGATGTTGGTGGTAAGTCTGGAGCAAACTGATTTCTCCAAACTATTCCAAGCAACAGGCCTCCGTTATGTTTGTTCATCTGGTCCTGTCTGTTTCTTGGCGTATACTTTGAAGACATCCACCAGGTGCTCCAATGTACCAAACACACACACACACACACACACACACACACACACACACACACACACACGCACACACACACACACACACACACACACACACACACACACACACACACACACACACACACACACACACACACACACACACATACACATACAACAACACCACCACCACCATCATTCCCTAAACAATACTCCACCTTTCCCTCCCTTCCCAAGTATAAGAGCTACAATTTAATTTATGGTGAAGCTCAGGTGGACTTCATTAACATACTTTATTCCTTCCCCAGTCTTCCACAACACAGCAACTACTATACTTATACCATTTCAACACTTCTTATTAGTCTCAGGAAATAACTATCGACCAATATATACGCTTTATGGACTTTTATCACACCACCACTTGTCTTTCATTGTGAACAAAATTATTCTTGTACCGCGAACACTTTATTTATTTTTAATTCCATTTATTTATTTATTCTTCCTGCCATTACAGTACATTGCAACCTCCTTTTTTTTTTCTCACTTTTCATTTGCGTATTCCTCTGTTATGCTGTTGGTTTGTAGGTTCTCCGTTTCTTCTCCTTTGTTGCTGTCTCTCCAACGTCACACACACACACACACACACACAACACCACCACCAACAACCCCCTCACACACACACACACACACACACACACACACACACACACAACACCACCAACACCCCCCCCCCCACACGACCCCCCTTTCTCTCCTTCTCTCTCTCTCTCTCTCTCTCACACACACACACACACACACACACACACACACACACACACACACACACACACACACACACACGACCCCCCACTCCTCTCTTTCACACACACACACACACACACACACACCATCTCACACATACATACCCATAAACAAAACAAAAACAAAGCTCTTTTCTTCTACATGATATTCACAGGTAGGAACACTGCATCTTGAGAAGGGCCAAGGTGACGACGACGGCTTCAGTGACCTCAAGGTGATGGTACCCCTGACGCGACGCTACGGATACGCCATCTTGAACATCTACCTCCCCACGCTGGTCTTACTCATTGTCAACTACGTCACCCTCTACTTCAGGCCTGCCATCTTTGACACGAGGATGATGGCAGCCCTTACAGTACAGCTGGTCATTGCTACACTCTTCTCTCAGGTCGGGTTTAATGAAGGGTGAAATGCAGTGTTGGTAAATCTGGAGCAAATGATTCCACCAAACTATTCCAAACAACAGAACACCACTAATTTTGTTCATCTGGTCCTGTTTCCTGGCATACTTTGGAGGAATCTAGGCACTCCAATGAAACAAAAGTGAATTACCCACTTAATTAAGGGACTCTGCGATGTAGTCAGAAAATTGGAGGTAAATGAGTCCCTCGAATATTGCCACGAAACACACACACCTATATGGAAGGAGCTTGTTTCGTGGCATAGTCAGGAGGAATCAGAAGTCTCCATTTCTCATACACGATCACTCACAAGATCCTTAATGAACAAAGGGGGTTGTTTGTTGTGGTCGACATGATGAAGTTATATTATACTTCGCCTTTAAGGGGGAAGTTTTGTGTTGGTAAATCTGGAGTAACTGAATCCTCCAAACTAATCCAAGCAACAGAACACCATTATTTTTTGCTCTTCTGGTCCTGTTTCCTTGCATACTTTGGAGGAATCAAGGCACTCCAATGTAGCTCAAAAGAATTACCACCTTAAGAACCCTGTGATCTTGTATGAAAACTGAAGGCTTCTGATTTCACCTGACCATGCCACGAAACAAACTCCTTCCATTTAGTTGGTGTTTCGTGGCAATATTTGAAGGACTCATATACCGGTATCTCCAATTTTCTGACTACATCACAGGGTCCCTTAAAACAAAGCAACAAACCAGATTCCCCTACGTGTAATACTGAGGTGGTTCCCTTTTCTGACACAGTTTATAGAGGAATCAGTAGCCATCCAATTCACTCCCCAAAAATTATTCCCTAAACTCCATGATTTGTTCCAACTGGATTTTGTGTACTGTACATACATTCTATACAGAGGAGAAATAGAGAAGAAAAGAACTAAATGAAGAAGGCAGAACTAAAATTATTTGTTCTGTTAGTTAATCTCTTTGTTCATGTATTTCTCCTTCCTGTAGCGTTATTACATCACCAATTTTTTTTTCTGGACAATTAATTAAACAGTCAGTGAAAAATATTTATTCCAGGTGTCTGCTTCACTGCCCAAAACCTCGTATTTCAAGATGGTGGACCTGTGGTTTATCTTTTGCATCGGGATCACTTTTCTCACCATCGTACTGCACGTGGTGGTGGACGCAGCCATCAACAACAACAACAACACCAAACACCACAACAACAAACCGTTCAGAATCATCAAAGTCGTCCCGTCCGACCCCCAAAAGCCCAAGTATGATCCAGTATTATGTGGGAAGGGGTCGAGTAGCAGCAACAACAGTAGCAGTGGCGGTGTTGGTGGTGGTGGTGTTGGTGGTGGTGAGGGCAAGGCATCAGTGTCGCAGGGAGTCGTGAAGGGAGGAGGCAGGAGAGCAGTGGTCGTTACTAGACTTATGGTGCTGGTCGTCTTTGCAGTGTTTAATGTGTGTTATTGGAGTTACATACTTATGAGTTAAAGGGGCACACTATGTAGGTTGTTGTTGTTGGTAGAATTGGAAGGCTACTGATTCTGCTCTATACTTTGCCACGAGACAGCAGATCCCCAATTAGGAACAACCAGGCACCCCTATTTCCTGGCATAGTTTGGAGGAATTAGTAGCCTTCAAATTTCTATAACAACAAGAGAGTCAGTCCCCTAAAATTGATCAATAATGATATCCTTGCAATTAATACAGTATGCTTGAAAAATATTGGTGAACTATAAAGATTTGACCCTGAAAGAAAAGTGAACACCATTCATATAATAGGCCTATAGTTATTTAGTGTCTCTGAAACCAATACACAGGGCACCATCATTGACCAACCCTAGAATTTTCATACATAGGACCCACGTGATGTAGTCAGAAAATTGGAGATAAACGAGTCCTTCAAGTATTGCCACGAAACACCAGCTATACAGAATGAGCGTGTTCCGTGGCATAATCGGGAGGAATCAGAAGCCTCCAATTTTCATACACGATCACAGGGTCCTTAATTAAGTCCTAAGTTACTCCTCTCGTCTCCTATGTATGGTAGAATCAAGCACAGGTTCATTCAATATCCCGACACAGCTAGCCACAGAGAGTTTCATGGATAATATTATGTTTTTTTTTTTTTTTTTTTTTTTTTTTACATGTTTTGGTGCACGAAGTAGCATACAAACTGCCAACTGGTTATGTATCTATTATTCATGGTTGCTCTGTATATATGAGTTCAGTTTCAGAGTCACTTTGGTCAGTCTAAAGAGAAGGAGGAGGAGGAGGAGGAGGAGGAGGAGAGGAGAAAACAATGACACCGTAATACATTTCTGTGCTTTATTTTCATTTCCAGTCTGCAGAGGAAACATTTATCCATACAGAATACACTAATTAGATGAATAGACAAAAAGATAAGCAGACAGACGCAAAGACAGATAAATTTACAGACAAAAAGATAAACAGACAGACGCAAAAACAGATAAATTTACAGACTAAAAGATAAACAGACAGACGCAAAGACAGATAAATTTACAGACTAACTAACTAACTAACTAACTAACAAGACAACCCCAAAAATAGGAATACAAACAGAGGCAAATTGACTGACTGACAAACTAACTAAAAAACCAGCCCCCACAGACAGGAATTACAGACAGACACAGACTGACAGAACAACTTAGAGAGCTTTAATATAATCAGAGGCAAATTGACAGACTGACTCACTAACTAACTAACAAACAAACAAACCAGCTCCCATAGACAGGAACAACAACAGACAGAGACACAGACTGACAGAAAAACAACTTAGAGAGCCTTAATTCGACAACATTTAATACTGTCCATACCATAATTCATCCCAGACACTATCGATATCTGATACTCCTTCATAACATAGAAGCCACTTTGCTGGTCACACATCATCCACTCGACCCATCCGCTGCTGGCTGAAGGAACGTCGCCCCCCGTGGTAGTGCGGGTGTAGCAATCTCCAGAGTCCACCTGAGACTTGGTACTGTCGAAAGTCCCACTACACTGTACCTGATAATCTGTTAGGTTAGGTTAGATTAGGTTATTAAAATATTGTTAGGTTAGGTTAGGTTAGGTTAGGTTATTGAAATATTAAAATGTTAGGTTAGGTTACGTTAGGTTAGGTTATTAAAATATTAAGTTAGGTTTGGTTAGGTTATTAAAATGTTAAATTAGGTTAAGTTAGGTTAGGTTTGGATATTAAAGTGTTAAGTTAAGTTAGGTTTGGTTATTAATATATTAAGTTAGGTTAGGTTATTAAAATGTTAAATTAGGCTAGGTTTGGTTATTAAAATATTAAGTTAGGTTAGGTTAATTAAGTTAGGTTAGTTTATTAAAATATTAAGTTAGGTTAGGTAAGGTTAGGTTAGGTTAGGTATTGCAAAAAAATCCAAATAAAGGTTGTTTAAGTGAATACAAAAGACAAGCCACCCTTATTTATATTAATTTGGTGCTGTTTTCTACTGCATGACATATTATTATTATACTTTGAAGGAATCCAGGAACACTAATGAACCAAACGTGTATTTATTACCACCTTAAACCCAATTAACAATACTTTTACAATAGTTATGATGTATACTATAAAAAAAATATATATAGTGTTTATAATTGACAACAATAATGATGTATACTATAAACAAAAATATATATATAGTGTTTATAATTGACAATAATGATGTATACTATATAAAAAAAATATATAGTGTTTATAATTGACAATAATAATGATGTATACTATAAAAAAAATATATATAGTGTTTATAATTGACAATAATGATGTATACTATAAAAAAAAAAATATATATAGTGTTTATAATTGACAATGACAACTTACCTGAGCCGGACGAAGCTTTCTTATGACCAAGAATGAAAGAACCTGATGGACAGACGATATTCTCACAGATAATATTGCCTTGGTCTGGGCACGTGGTCACCTCTGCCTGGATACTGAATTCCAACCCACTCGGGGCTGGCATACACAGGAGTTTGTACATATTGATTCCAAACTTTATCTCGTAGTAGATTCCAATGACCCCTGCGTCGTTATCACAGCTCTCGACAATAGACTTGGGATATGACGTCTCCAAATCCACAGTCACTGCCACCTACCACGAACAACAACATGCATTGATTATTATTATTATTATTATT
Source organism: Petrolisthes cinctipes (assembly GCA_033782935.1). Lineage (NCBI taxonomy): Eukaryota > Metazoa > Arthropoda > Malacostraca > Decapoda > Porcellanidae > Petrolisthes > Petrolisthes cinctipes. The sequence continues at coordinate 31,461 of JAWQEG010006850.1, read as the reverse complement.
ATTATTATTATTATTATTATTATTATTATTTTTGTTATTGTTATTGTTATTATTATTGTTATTATTATTATTATTGTTATTATTATTATTATTATTATTATTATTATTATTATTATTATTATTATTATTATTATTATTATTATTATTATTATTATTATTATTATTATTATTATTATTATTATTATATAATTTTTGGTATTGTTAGTATTATTATTATTATTATTAATGGTCTAACAGGGTGGGGTATGAACTATGGTCTGTGACTGTACAATATCACACAGTTGGTTTAATTGATTGTTTATATGTTGTACTCACTGTTGTTGTTGTTGTTGTTGTAGGTGTGGTTGTGGTTGTGGGTGGGGGTGTAGTTGTTGTTGTTGTTGTAGGTGTGGTTGTGGTTGTGGGTGGTGTTGTTGTTGTTGTTGTAGGTGTGGTTGTGGTGGTGGGTGGGGGTGTTGTTGTTGTTGTTGTAGGTGTGGTTGTGGTTGTGGGTGGGGGTGTTGTTGTTGTTGTTGTTGTAGGTGTGGTAGTGGTAGTGGTTGTAGTAGGTGTGGTTGTGGTAGTAGTGGTAGGTGGTGGTGTGGTAGTGGTAGTGGGTGGTGTTGTGGTAGTAGTCATGGTGGGTGGTGTTGTGGTAGTGGTCATGGTAGGTGGTGTTGTGGTAGTGGCAGTGGGTGGTGTTGTGGTAGTGGTCATGGTGGGTGGTGTTGTGGTAGTGGTCATGGTAGGTTGTGTTGTGGTAGTGGTAGTGGGTGGTGTTGTGGTAGTAGTCATGGTGGGTGGTGTTGTGGTAGTAGTCATGGTGGGTGGTGTTGTGGTAGTGGTCATGGTAGGTGGTGTTGTGGTAGTGGCAGTGGGTGGTGTTGTGGTAGTGGTCATGGTGGGTGGTGTTGTGGTAGTGGTCATGGTAGGTTGTGTTGTGGTAGTGGTAGTAGGTGGTGTTGTGGTAGTGGTCATGGTAGGAGGTGTTGTGGTAGAGATCATGGTGGGTGGTGTTGTGGTAGTGGTCATGGTAGCTGGTGTTGTGGTAGTGGTAGTGGGTGGTGTTGTGGTAGTGGTCATGGTAGGTGGTGTTGTGGTAGTGGTCATGGTAGCTGGTGTTGTGGTAGTAGTCATGGTAGCTGGTGTTGTAGTAGTAGACATGGTAGTTGGTGTTGTGGTAGTAGACATGGTAGGTGGTGTTGTGGTAGTAGACATGGTAGGTGGTGTTGTGGTAGTGGTCATGGTAGGTGGTGTTGTGGTAGTAGACATGGTAGCTGGTGTTGTGGTAGTAGTCATGGTAGCTGGTGTTGTAGTAGTAGACATGGTAGTTGGTGTTGTGGTAGTAGACATGGTAGGTGGTGTTGTGGTAGTAGACATGGTAGGTGGTGTTGTGGTAGTGGTCATGGTAGGTGGTGTTGTGGTAATAGACATGGTAGCTGGTGTTGTGGTAGTAGTCATGGTAGGTGGTGTTGTGGTAGTAGTCATGGTAGGTGGTGTTGTGGTAGTGGTCATGGTAGTTGGTGTTGTGGTAGTAGACATGGTAGCTGGTGTTGTGGTAGTAGTCATGGTGGGTGGTGTTGTGGTAGTAGTCATGGTAGGTGGTGTTGTGGTAGTGGTCATGGTAGGTGGTGTTGTGGTAGTGGTCATGGTAGCTGGTGTTGTGGTAGTAGTCATAGTAGGTGGTGTTGTGGTAGTGGTCATGGTAGCTGGTGTTGTGGTAGCTTGTGGTGTGGCAGGTGTGGTAGAAGTCATGATAGCTGGTGTTGTAGTAGTAGTCATGGTGGGTGGTGTTGTGGTAGTAGTCATAGTAGGTGGTGTGACAGGTGAGGTGGCAGACTGAGATGTGACAGCAGCAGACACTGTAGTGGTACTGATGGTGGAAGGACGTGTGGTGGTGGTGGAGGGATGAGTGACGGAGGTGGACGATTTACTGGTCAGGGTTCCCGGAGGATGCGAGGTCCAAGTCTGGGCTGAAACTGTCGTGGGAAAAGAGACGGAGGAATGAATATTGACGGAGGTTTGTCTGGGCTGAAACTGTTGGGAAAATGAGACAGAGGAATAAAATCTGACTGTGGGTTATCTAGGTTAAAACTGTCGTGGAAAAATAAAATAAAAAAGACAGAGGAATTAAATCTGACTGTGGTTTTTATGAGCTGAATCTGTCGTGGAAAGGAGACAGATGAATTAAATAAGACTGTGGTTTGTTTGGGTTGAAATTGTCGAGGAAAAAGAGACGGAGGAATGAATTTTTATTTGGTTTATTTGGGATGAACTTGTCATGGAGAAAAGAGACTGTGTTGACTGATTGGCACCTGACTGACTGACTGACTGACTGACCTGAAGTGTAGCAAGTGGTGTCCTGGGAACCATCTGGTGTGGGCAAAGTGTATTGGTGTAGGTAACATTCACCAATACTTCCCGTGGCCCTGAAGCTAAACCCAGTACACTGCTCCTCTGAAAGATTTATTGGTTATTGTTATTGAAAATTATATGTGGGCAGAGAGAGAGAGAGAGAGAGAGAGAGAGAGAGAGAGAGAGAGAGAGAGAGAGAGAGAGAGAGAGAGAGAGAGAGAGAGAGAGAGAGAGAGAGAGACACACACACACACACACACACACACACACAGAGAGAGAGAGAGAGAGAGAGAGAGAGAGAGAGAGAGAGAGAGAGAGAGAGAGAGAGAGAGAGAGAGAGAGAGAGAGAGAGAGAGAGAGAGAGAGAGAGAGAGAGAGAGAGAGAAGGGGTTCCATCCTTATATCAATCATAACACGCCTTTATCCCTCGTCCTAAGGAGTCATTCAGGCTTAGGGAGGTCTTTTTCCATCCTCATATCAATCAAGGCACACCCATGCCTCTTACCGTGACTGCAGTAGATGCCACAGAGGGCGTCAGAACGAAGGGACACGGTGCGTAGTGTGTCAGCCCCACACCAGCCCACACCTGTTGCCTGGTACACCCTCACACCTGCCCACACCTGCCCACCACACACCCACGCACCCACCACCAACACCCACACCCACTGCACACAAGATGCCCGACACCAATACATCTCTTCTGTAAAACCCTGGATTGAGAAAAAATGATTATGGGATTGGTTTTATGTATAGTACAAAATTATTAGTTATGATATACACTGCTTTGTTCATCCCAGGGTGAACTGTGATTATATATTATCTGTTTGGTAAGTACTTAATAGGAGAGAGAGAGAGAGAGAGAGAGAGAGAGAGAGAGAGAGAGAGAGAGAGAGAGAGAGAGAGAGAGAGATTGGATGAGGAGAAGGAAATCAGAGGTATAAGAGAGATGTGGTCCCAGTGGTGTGATATTGAGGTTACCAGCCGGACGTCCAGTACTGTACTTTGTAAAATCGAGAGACAGCGAGACGTGTAGCAGTTTGGGGAAGTGGACTAGGAGAAGGAGATCAGAGGTAAGAGAAGTGACGTCCCATCCAGTGGAGTGATATTGAGGGCTACCAATAGACGTATAGGGTATATAGCGAAAGGCAGGAAGGGGTATACTCTTCACATGGTTCAAGCAGGCGCACCACTCACTCTTTCACTCCCTCCCTCTCCCTCCCTCCCTCTCTCTCTCCTTCACATCCCTCAAGTTGATCACTCCTTTAACCTGTCATGGAGAACAGGTTGTCGATTATTACTGAATATATGCTCTTTGTTTAATAGCCTTAGTTTTGGGTCGATTCATTTTCCTGGCCATGTTTGAAGGTGTTGCTGTTGTTCTTGTTTTCATTATGTTTATTGAGTTTATTCATTTATCTATTTATTATTCTATTGAAGCAGAAGGGATGGAGGGTTTAGGTACTGTACACCCAACCTTGCCAACCTCACTGTGAAACATAAAATCGTGACATGTGAAACTGAAACATTTAGTAAAGTTGCTCCTAGGGGTTTGGTGTGAACTTTACTATAAGCGTTTCAGTTTCACACGTCAAGGGTTCATAATGCACTGGGTGGTTGGCAAAGGCTTCAATAATATTTGTTCGTGAGTGTAAAGTATACAGTGAGAGACAAAAGTTGTTCCTCGGCGGGTGGAAAGGATTTAATAACTTATATGCAGTAACCTTCCAGAGAGAGAGAGAGAGAGAGAGAGAGAGAGAGAGAGAGAGAGAAAGTTCTACGAGTAGCCCGGCAGTGAACTATAAAAGAATAGTCGTAGATATTAATGGTTTGACACACACCTGAGGAAACTAACTATATTTATTTATGGGCCATGCAGAAACTTTCACCGTATATTACCAAGTACCAAGTACCAATTTACCTCCTGTATAATTTATCACTAAAGAATTATGAATGTGTCGGTATGTGCATGGTGTGGTTTGTTGTGTTGTGTTTGGACTACCATGATTCCTCCACATTATGCCACGAAACAGATCCCCTATTAGTACCATTGAGGGCGTCTGTTTTCTGGCATAGTTAGGAGGAATCAATAGCCTTCCAATTCACCAATAACAGAACTTCCCCTTAAAGGCAGATCGTACGTCAAGACTTACATCTTAATCAAAAGTGGTATAGTAGTCGTATATTCTATTAAGTAACATTTAAAGAAATTAATTATATATAGATCGTTTTGGGAGCTTCACAGGTAAAATCCACCTATTCCATATTTTTCCCACACACTTTCATTACTTTCTGAAGTGTATTATGTGGCGGGAGAGCTTCAATTAAGTATTTTGGCTCTAGCTTCATCTAGCTTAATGAATCAAAGAAAGGAATTCCAATAAATTATCTTCCATGAGTATCTTTTAATTAAAGAAGGACAAAGAAAACTTAAACTTTACATAATACAACAAATAGGATCGGTCGGTTCTTAGATTATCATGGTTTGCAGTGGGCCTATACGTATGGTTAAGAGGAGATTCTCTTGTTGGTAAATTGGAAGGCAACTGATTCCTCCTAACTATACCAGAAAACAAATGCCCTTAATGGTACTGTACACTAATAGGGGATCTGTTTCGTGGTATAGTTTGGAGGAATCAGAGACCTTCCAATTCACCGATAATAGAATCTCCCCTTAAGATGGCTTCTACGATGGAACCTGGATATTAATTTAGGGAATGGTACACTTTTGGTACTTTGGAACGTACACAATTATGATATATTGGAGTGCCTTGATTCCTCCAAAGTATGCCAGGAAACAGGACCAAATGAACAAAAATTCTGGTGGCCTGGCTGTTTCTGGGAATAGTTTGGAGGAATCAGTTGCTCCAGATTTACCAACACTGTACGTACTGTCCCCTTAATAAATCATACTACATCTCACGTTCATATCAAGGTAACACAACGACAATACCATTACAGTACCAAGTCTCATGAAACAGATCATAATGGTTGATTGACAGAATGGTGAAAGTTCCATCTGCATCGGAAGGAGGGAGGGAGGGAGGGAGGTAGCTTATCAGGGTTGTTATATTTCTGGTTAACGATTAGGCTACACAAACAAAAGTGTAAAGGCCATATAAATTGTGTGCAGCCGTCATGGTTCAGAGGTAACAGCTTCAACACACAATTCAGGTCACAGTAGGTAGGATTAGAAGTATGTACAGGTCAGGTAGGCTAATCATGGCCATTATAGAGGGTCTTGTGTTATAATCGTTACGGCCTTGTACAGTACGGAAATTTACTTCTTGAATTGATTTATTAAGGTTATTTGACCTCATTATACGGCTATAACTGGGAGCAATTTTCTGTGCATAGTCTTATACGATACATTTTCCTTGTAAGTGACTCGTGTGTTGGTGCCTTGGTGGTCGTGTGCCACGCAAGGACCACACGAGTGGTTCTTGCGTGGCTGATAACGGCGATTTGTGGTTTAAGGCCCGGGACACAAGGGCGCTTTGTGGACGCTACTCAAGGACTACACACACTAACGCAGTAGCGGGGACGTGAAGGCGAAGAAAACCACATGGTAGACAAAACATTTATTATCATACAATTTCTGCGACGACTGTCACCCTCTTCAGTGGTGAATGAATCGTGTCGTCTTTATGTGGCCACCACAAAGCGCCCGTGTGTCCGGGCCTAACTATTCTTATAATGCTACACGTCACCAACATTACATTTTACGATTTAAAAGGATTTGGTACTAATAAATATGAATAGGAAGAAGGAATGCATACTAAGCGATGCTCTTTTGTTTTCATAAGTAAAGTTATTTTCCTTATACACGTGTTGTAAACAAACTCAGCTGATCTTTTGACACGGAAGTATCCTGCCCAAATATTGCATAGAGTATTTTCACCTTTTGCTGATTACTGACCAACCATTTCTTTGAGAGATTTTAGAGGTGTGTTATATTGTCATTATGGACTACAATTACAAGGTTGTAGTTATGTAATTTTGCCTCGCATGGATATAATATGTGATGATAATTACGTGGAGTCTGTCAACACATGGCCATTCTAAACTGTGTCTTGTCTTGTCTTGTCTTGTCGTTGGTTTAGGTGTAATCACCATGGTTGACCTGGGGGTCTGCCGTTTCCACACTTGCTCTCAATCTTGCTGTACTGTATTTGGTTTTAGCCAGCTCCTCTGTAAGTTGTGCCGTGTGGTATAGGAGGCTCATCTGGTAATTGTTCCAAGTAACGTTATTGGTCTAGCTTCCGCTTGAAAGTCTCAGTTTTGCACCCAGTCAAGTCTCTAATGGCTCTTGGGAGGCAATTGAAGAGCCTGGGTCCATTATTTATGAAGCTTTCACCATGGATTGTTTTGAACCTTTGTGAAACACTGTCTAATGTCCTTCTGACACAGGTTCTACCAAACCTAGGGTGGTTCTGGCTCCTGATGTATTCTTGTGTTGAAGGGTGTGGTACGATGCCTTTCAGTATCTTTCAGGTATATATTATTATGTAATGCTCCCGTCTCCTTAGTTGTTTTAGTCTTTCCCAGTAGTTAAGAGGGTTTGTGATTATTTTTCTGGTGAATATATACTCTTTGCACATGTTCCAACTCTTGTATTTCCTTTACTTTATGTGGTGACCATAGCTGGTAGCAGTACTCCATTTTTGAGACTACGAGAGTTTTCCGGAGCGGTAGTAGGTGCTCGGGGTTCCTTGTAAGGAATGTTCTGAGTATCCAACCAGACATTTGCCGAGCAGTTCTTGTAGTGTGGCTAATGTGCTCCTTGAAGGTGCAGTTGTTGGTCATCCAGACCCCCAGGTCTCTGAGTGATTCTTTGATGTCTCTTTTCTTCTCGTACTTTATATTCATATTCCTTTTGTTCTTCGCTCGTACCATACCTAATAAGTTCAAATTTACTTTTGTTGAATTTCATATTATTTGTTTCTGCCCAGTTTAATATTTTTTCCAGATCTTTTTGGAGGTTTTCTGCATCCTCCCTGCTGTTTATGGTATGACTGATTCTGGTGTCATCAGCGAAGGACTTTAATCTGGAGTGGTCCACTGTTCTGTCAATATCTCCTATCATTCCCTTAATTAATCACCGTCATTTTAAATTCGTCTTGATTCCTCCAAAGTACACCATGAAACAAGAACAGATGAACAAATATAATGGTGGCATGGAGTAGTTTGGAGGAATCATTTGCTCCAGATTTATAAAAAAAATGTATTATCCCCTAAAGGTGACTGTGATCATGTATGGAAATTGGAGGCAGTAATTATCTAGTATACTGTATTGCCGTTTTTATTACGATGTTTTTATCCTCTTTACCCACTAATTTATACCATTCTAAGACATTTCGGTAATTATCTATTCTATTGCCGGTTGGTATTACGATACTTTTACCATCTTTACCCACTAATTCATAACATTCTAAGACACTTTTCTTCTATGGCATTTTCTTTGGAAATGCCCCATATTCAAATGGGGCATTTTGAAATTAGTCTGACCTTACCTGACCTTACGTAACCTAGACCGCAGCAGACTACCGGTACCTAACCTGGGTAAACTACCGGGAAAAATCCGTGGTAAAGTACCAGGAACTGACCTTGGCAAAATACTGGGACCTAGCTGGATCTGGCAACACTACTTCAAAACGGCAATGGTCTAGATAAATACCGACTATTCTTCTATGGCATTCGTGGCAATATTTGAAGGACTCATTTACCTCCAATTTTCTGACTACATCACAGGGTCCCTTTACACATACCGTACCTAATGGGGGCCAGAGACAGACATATGGATCATAACTTTTTTCTTTAAATGTGCAGTCACGGATATTATTAGTCTGGACTTTTTTAACATTTTGAGGAGCTGTAGAATGATTTAAGGACATGTTGGCATTAACTTTTACTTGCTGGATTCGCATCACGTTAAGGACCCTGTGATTGTGTTTGAGACTGGGTGGCTTCTGATTCCTCCTGACTATGCCACAAAACAAGCTCCTTCATCCTTTATTATAGATGGTGTTTCATGGCCACCTTTGAAGGACTTGATAACCTTAAACTTTCTGACTGGATCACGGGGTCCCTTAAGCTATGTATATATTACTAAATTTTGCAGCAATACTTGCCCGGTAATAGGTAATGTATTAGGAATCCAGAAACTATTGTAAATGACTAAACTCGAATACTGATAGTTTTCCCATCCACAGATGATAGTGTATGCCTGTCTCAATCGACTGACAGACGGTACTCCACTGTCTGCCACAACAGATATCAGTAGTGACGCAGATAAACGTGTTCATGAAGGGAAGAGATGCATCAAACTACTAAGCAAACAACTGGCCAAATACAAGAAGCGAATTTGTCTCCAGGCTGAAGATATAACTGTACAGTGAGTTAGTTCCTTTTAGTAAATACTGTATACAGGATACAAGAGTTACTGTACAATATATATAATGTGGGCTGGATTTCAGTTTCATAAATATGCGTTTTGAATTTTTTTTTTTTTTTTTTTTAAATACCATATAATTATATACGTTGGAGGTAAATATGGAATTGTTAATTTTGTTTTGTACAGTACAGTGTGTAATGATCAGGGAACATAATGAGCTTTGTTCTGAGATAACATGAGATGAATTTTCCCTTCATCCAATCATAACTAGCAATTCTTTACCCAGCTATCCAATATAATGTTAGTCAATTGGTTAGTGAACTATTTATATCAGGTTGGACCCAAATGACCTGTTAGCAACTTTAGCGGTGGTACACTCGCAATCCAAAATTTGTATCCAGGTCTTGTTGAAGTTTCGAATCATTTGACATACTGGTAAACTAATTACAACGCTTATCCGGTTTCATATTTGCTTGAGCTCGCTAAATACTTGATCAGGCTATTCGAAGCAAGCCAGTTAAGCCAAGATGCACAGGGGAAAACGTGATGGATAAGTATTTTGGTGCATTCAGGTATTCAAGTTCCAGCTAATATATTGTCGTTACAGTGGGGTGATGGACGAGTGTACGGGCTATTTGGTGGTGTGTGAGCCAAACTACCCACACATCCTGGCCTTCAGCTTCTTGGATGAACTGATGAAGGAGTTCAGTATCCTTTACACCTCCTCTGTTGTCAAGTCCGTCAGAAGACCTTATGCTTTTATTGAGTTTGGTAAGATAATATGTTTACTTTAGTATTAACAATCACCCGAGCCATTTCTCATTGCTCCACTAACGTGGTATTTTTTTTATCAAATCCATAATAGCTATGCTACCACCACAACTTTTCTTTCACTATCAACGCTATTCAAAAACCACTCCTATCTCTTCCGAGTATTTCAAGCAGTCTTCTTATACAGGTTTTGTTTCTTTATCCTGCCAACTGAAAGTACTTTATGTAGATTTCTCTCTTGAAAAGGCAGACCTGGTTTGTACTCTTTATTCTGCATTCTAGTTTCATTCCTGCAGAAAACAAAACAGAAATGTGCTACCCTGCTCTAAGCCTTGGTTTCCAGAATCAGCTTGCCATAGACAAAAATGTGTATTATTGTAGCTATCACTGTCCCTATTGGAGTGGAAAGACTTGCATATTCTTAATCTTTTGCAGACTCATTCCTGCAGAAGACGAGACAGAAGTACAACAGCAGCCGGGCTCTAGCTTCTAGAATCAACTTGGCAGAGATGACCAATGACCTCAATCTCCACCCTCCCACTTACCTCAAGATGCACCAGCTGGAGCCACCACCTGCACCTCCACCACTAACACCATCTGTATCCACCTCCACTACTCTCACCCTCTCACATCGCCATGACTCTCTGCCACACACACTAAACAACGGGGTGCTTGCCAATGGTACTATCAGCAAGGATGCTCCATCAAGTGAGTGTTTATCAGTGTTACATAGATTTTATCCACGAATCAACCATGAAGTATTTTATATACAATTTGTTGTCAGTTTTAACTAATTTTTCCATTTTAACCGTCTGATTACCAGTGGATTATCCTCAGGTTGATCATTCTATATTTCAAAAGATTACATCTCAGGAAAAAAATTGCAGTAATTGGGATAATTTTCATCGCTCATTGTCAGTCGTGGTTCTCTGGGATTACAAATTCATCTACAGTTAGTCCAAGTACAGTCACAAAGAAAAAACATTAACATTCAGATGGTTAACCTTTAACTTATTTTGGTGCGAAAGTGGAAGATGCTGGCACTATGGTTGATGATATTCTAAAACAATGTTGTAAGGTGAATGAGTGGAAGGTGCAAGGCTTGGTGAATGTACAGTATACTGAAATTTATGTGAAAAATGTAAGTTGAAAATGAATGTGGTATTATTTTTATAGTTGTGTAGTTGTACATTTGGACACGAATTTGTGATACAGCCCAGGTGGAAAATGTTTGTCCCTCTCCTGTAGCCAGTGACTATTGTCCTGTTTTTGCTTATCATTGCCATTCCACATCATGGTTTCTGTCCCTAGTAGGTCCTATATCTTATTGGTTGCTAAAAAAAATTTATATTCCGAAAAATTGAGCATTTTTCATCTCTAATATATCATGAATTCATGTGTCCAACTGTACCGATATCATGATCAACAAAAATTCACATACTGTATATATTTTCAGAGATATCAATGCTCAGGAACACATCCCTATTTAACCTACAGTCAGCTTACTCTGCTGTAGTACTCATTTTCATTGGACTAACAGTTTCTCATTTACAGGCATAGCTAATTCATTGTTATTTTTTACCAGTTCTGTCATATTAATTCATAGTTGCTCTTGTGACCGTCTTGAACGTATTTAATTTCAGTTGGTGTGATCCTGAAGCTGAAGCCAGTACCTTGGTATGGATGGCTGGCATTAATATTGGTGGTACCCTGCATGTTGCTGGATCTCTACAGAGGTGTCGTCGCTCTTAGCATGGCTAGTCTAGAGGTATGCCAGGAATAAATTAATGGATGGAAATTTTTTTAAAGGCTTTGATGCCCGTCAGTCCTAAGTCAAACATCTGTTGGTTATTTATCTATTTGTCTGTTGTTCTGTAGGTCTGACTTCTCATTCATTCCCTGTAGTTTCTTCCCCCATCATAGGATGTGGTCATGGCCCATTGTTCCCATTTCTGACATTCCCTATATCCTCATTCAAACTCTTTCCTTCACATCACATTTTCTCCTGTGTATAATATTTTACTCATTTCACTCTATATTTCATCCCTTGTATATTCAAAATGGGCACTCTGCATAACTGATTGAATGGAACTGATAATGTATTCCTCTTTTCTAGGGTCTGGATGGTCCTTCACCTTGGCATGGTATATTTTTCTTGGCAGAACTGTTGCTACAAATAACACAGGTGAGAATTTTATTATGAAACCGTAGTGTAGTTGTATACAGTATATCACATTGAAACTTTTGGCACAGAGAAATAGAATGCTTCAAAAGTATGTCTGGCAGGAGTGTGGGTTTGGGATCCTTATTTTTGTCCTATATCTCTCTCATTAAGGTTGTAAAGAGCCTCAGAGTTGGACTCCTTGTTTTCTTCTTTGGTGTTGCTGGCAATTCAACAGAACTGTCAATATGTAATGTTTACTTCTCTCATTAGCCGAATGGAACTTTGTACTTTGGTTCCTTTGATATATCATTTTAAGCATCATGCTATAAAGTTTCTCGTCTACTTATCTACTTTTGAAACATTACAAAGAGACATGCAAATACTCATACAACTTTGTATGCAATGAGTAGCATTATTATAGTTGGATTGCATATAAGTACAGTACAATACTTTAAGTGTGGTATGTACTGTAAATTATACAGTTTGATTAATATGCAAGTTTCTAAATAATATTTTGGAAATGGAGTGAAAATTCTTACTCTTATTACACATATATATATTTTACTGTTATATTATTTGTCTTTCAGGTACACTTGCTGTGGAGGTATAAAAAGTTCAGAAAATTGGGAACTCTAGGTTGCACTGTATTTATACTGATCCTTTGTGGGTTCCTCCTTGATGTTCGAGAAGGATGGTTATGTATTCTCTATATTTTAGTGTCTATTTTGATGTCCATGGCCACGTATGGCCGGCCATTTGAGAAGAAACTGCCAAGGTTTCATATTTAATAGTGAATCCTCTTTCTCACATTTTAAGAGGGCAAGGTGCAGTAAATGAAATAAATTTACTGATTTCTTCAAACTATGTCAAGAAACAGACTACTTCAGTATAAATGCAGGTGATCTGTTTTGTGAAACAGTTGGAGGAATCTGTAACAAACAACTTACTCCTGTGAGCTAACATTAAGTACCATACCATTGCTGTCCATAATTTCTAATGCCCCCAGTATGGCTGTTATTTTTACACACTTATTACTGCGTTGTTTATATACTAACAAATTTTTTACGTAATCGTTTTCTTATTACAGTATTCTGTTTGAAAGAGGACGGGACAGGAAACTATTGTACAAAAGAGTAACTTGCATTAATTTCATCTGTGTTAGATGGGTTTGAGTTTATGGACTGTAACTGTACATACATAATCTGTTATATTCTGGTTGGGAATTGTCTAATATTTTTGTTTTAATTATACTACAGATCAGGTCATCAAGTTTTATCTTTTAATTTTATTTTCATAGAGTCATTACCAGTGTAACACAAAGGACTAGGAATACTGTACAACTGGTAGTTTCCATTTCCTAAAGGTCATAAGGTTGTATAGCAAGGCCCACATTGTATTGTGCAAAGTGACTAGTACCACAACCCTGATCATACACACTTTACTTATCAGTTGTGTTTGGGAATTTACATTAATGGAACTGTAAAAGTAAAATTCACACCCTGGATAAAGATGTGTAAGTTCTTATTCATGGCAATTAACTGAAATGAGTGAGAGTATTGACCATTGCTTCTGAACAAAAATAAGCCCCATAGCAGTATCTGAAATGCAAGACTGGTGGTTCACTTGAGCATTTAAGTAATAATGTGGTAAAAAACTACATAGTCCACTTGTGTGCCTACTTACCAAAGATTTTCTTAAGTCTCTCATAATTAGGTTTTGTCTTGGTTTCATTAATCTGGAGGAATCACATGGTATATACAGGATATCATAGACTGTCAGCGATTCAATTGAAATGGTTTTTAACCCTATAAAGTGAAAGAAACATGCCACATAAGAAATGAAGGAGTGATTATTCTATGTCAGAGGAGCTAATGAGAAGGTTAGGTGTACAGCTTACCACACTTCCATCAGAGTAAGATAGTGTTGTTAGTTCTCTCCAGTCATGATTTGTTAAGTGATTTAGTATGGTAGTACAGTATCTTACTTTTCACTTGAGAGTGGTACCCTAAGCTCTGAATAAAACTTGATGTGCCTACCACTGGGTACTCATGGGTAAGAGTTTGGCCAGGGATTCACTAAAGTGATTCTTGAAGACAAAAGTACTATCCAAAGCAGCATTTGAAGTGATAACATTTTCCTGCTAAAGACGAGAACTTTTGTTTCATAAACATTAGCACCGCAGCCTTCGTCACGAATGGTTTTCAACTGCTGCCACTCTGTGGAGACTTGTGTGTTTTGATGAACTATTGCAATTTACATTATTTTTGGCTTTGTTTGAATAAATTTTTTTGCTGGGAGTCACTTATGGTAGAAGTTATTCATGCATTTTTATTTGAATGCTGATGAACTGGAAGTTGTGGCACAAGAGATTTTTTAACACATGAGACCTGGCAACACTGTGACTTATAAACTGGCTACATTTATCTCCTTATGTTTGTGTATTCTTTCCACTACCATTAGTGAAGATGTATACATGTCCTCACTACCCACATATCTTCTCCACAGTAAGACTTATTCTTGGGTAGAAAATACGTGACAGTTTAGGAGTTTGTAATTTCAAACCCAGGATCTTTCACGTCTGCCCAGGGGGGCTGACTTTATTCTAGCCCCACAGGGCTAGAATAAAGATTGTTGTAGGATCTGGTCATTTTCTAGGGGATTTGACGAGATCTGCCCACATGGATTAAAAATCCACGTGAGGTGTACTACAACTTGTAGCTCTTGTGGTAACGTGGACTTGGGCCCACAGCACTGGCTGTGGGATCAAAGATCTTCCCCCCCCAATCTCCCTGGCAGTCGGAGGCCCCCAGACTCCCTGATCCAGTAAGCTCTGGTCCCATCTTCCGAGGATGTGCTTCGGTAGCCCAGGCATATAGGGCCAGCCCCTCCTTTATTTTAATTTGTTTTTTCACTGTGACCAGAGCGTACTTGGGGTCTGTGGGGCAGGAGGCCATTCTGCCCCGAGAGAACAACAACAACAACAACAACAACCAATTGGTGTCCCCAGCAGGGTAATTGACACTGATAATTTTTCAGCTTTTTAACTGTTACTACCTGAAATGCATTTATATTTAATATTTTAAAGGATGGTTCTGTACCGTATTTGAAGTCAGTGATGGAAAAGGGCAACATGGGAAATTATATAATTTTAAGTTAGGAATGTCAACAGAACAAAAATGTATAACGTATAATTCATAATGAGTAACTAAAGTACTAATTTTGAATTACGCTGTTGTTCATCCATAGTTTTGGGGCAAATAATGTTAAGTACAATATATTATTGAATTTTTGATGAATTATATGTGGCTGTTTGTCATGAAATCATTTAAATCTTAACCATTCTGTGGATGATTTTGATGGTAGCACAGAGTTGTAATGCTTATAAATACTTATACCAAGAATCCCTGCTACATAAATAAAATAGAAATATAGTGAAATGTGGGTTTGAAGACAATATTTCATAGAATTTTATTTTATTAATTACAGTACAAGAAAATGAACATACAGAACCCCAAATCTGTAAATGAACCATTGTTGGCTAACGTATACAGTACAGTACTGCAGGTCCCAGTATTCTATAAACAAATATATTTACATTAATAATGATATTGATATGTACAGAACCTTATATTTTTATACCAGGTCAGTATAACTTTAAGTATACTGTTCATTGGTTTATAATTCTAACTCAATAAAGAGAACTTTGTTATATTGGACAGTTTTACAGTACAGTATAATCATACCTTATGAAGTATGACTGAGGATGTTTCTATGCAGAGAGTGAGCAGCATCAATCTATCTCTCTCTGTGTGAGTTGTTGATTTTGGGAGTTGACATGTTTTCCAAAGGCTTCAGTGCTAAGGAGTTCTTGAAGCCATGGAGGGAGAGGACTGGCAAAACTCTCCGTTAGTCAAGCGAGCAGTGAATCAGTATTGCCAATTCTTTGCCCGCTCATGGGAATTTTTTATGAGGGAATAGCCATAGTAGTAAAGCATAGAAGTTACAAGACATCGTTATTTTTCCAAACACTCCTCCGTCATATTCCTATTGCCTATATTTTGTTTCACTCATCCATCCCACATTATCATTCCCTTCCCACACTTTCATCCACATCCTCTCAAGCATCCTGTCATGTTCCATTCTCTGCTTAATATTCATGTCTTCCTGGTGTATATCTTTCATCCTCACAATGGCTCCATAATGAATACCATCTCCATTTTCAGACTCGGTCTCCCCCAAGTAGAATAATTCCCAACAGTCCCATGCTTCAGTGTAGCTTAATCTCATTGCTGTATATTAATGCATTACCATAACATTTATTTTTGTATTAATTCACCAGTGGGGTGTTATATGGTATAGAGTGAATGCATTTCTCCTTCTGTATATTCGTATATTATTTATACTGGCTGGACTAGTATGTATTATTGTCAATAAATGCTTTTCTTGCCATTTTGTAGGTAAATGGAGATGATGATAATTATTATAGCTTGTTATGTGACGTAATATATGGGTGCAAAAATCATTATCATTCTAATTAAAAATGTTAAATAAAACATGAGGGTGTTTTATTATACAAAACATGTATAAAATTGCAAGCAGAATAATTATAACCATCCCTGGTATTGGTGCTAGTTCTCATTGCAATGATAATACTGTAATATCTTGTAACTGGTGGTAGCCTACCTGCTGAATTATTCCCACTCACCTTGAAACACATGTTAAATACAAGCAGTGAGACAACAGTGTATGAAGTCACCATCCACCATCCATACTCATTATATTTGTTCTTTGTAGAAGAAACAATTTTTATTACAATTGATATTCTACGAGGCATGATATAATGTTGCCTCATGGATGTGTGACTATTATATCATTATGTTAAGTTAATGTAATACTATATATTCCTTGTAGTAACTTGAGGCCAAGAGGTTTCTCCATGGGAAAAGGCTGAAGAAAACGTGACTTGTTTATAATCAAGACTAGTCTGCCACTCACCCTTCCCTGGCAAGTGAGTTGGGGAATGTGTGTGTGGTGATGGCAGCAAGGTGATCCAAAATTTTTGCTCCGACAATAAAGATCAAAGTAATTCAATATCCTAGGGAGATTCTGGCCCTTAGCGTCATCACGTAACTCGGCTCGATACAGCAAGTCAGAGCGTAACTCAGTTTTATGGCCACATTTACCATTAATAGCCTCCATCCCTGGTTTACCTTCTCTCTCTTCCCTTCTTTACCTTCCCTCCACCAGAATAGGAACTGTATCTCATCACTGTTCTGAGCTGACTATGCAGAAGGGTAAGAAGAGTACTACAGTAGTCAGTAGGTCCTCGATATAAGATGATGAAATTTATTAGCACTATCCTCCACTTTGCCTTCGGTCCCTTCCTTCTTCCCTCCATTCCATTCTTTCCTCCATTCCATTCTTTCCTCCATTTCGTTCTTTCCCTTCATTCATTCTTCCACTCCATTAGTTTTCTTCCTCCTTCCTACACTCAATTCTCTCCCTTCCTTCTTTCCTCCTCTCCCTTCCTTCTTTCCTCCTCTCCCTTCCTTCATTCTACCTCTCCTTTCTCTCTCTCTCTCTCTCTCTCCCTTCCCTCTCCTCTTTCTTCCTTCCTTCCTTCCCTAGAGACGTGAGGGAGGGCAGCCTGTCATGCCCCCAAATGCATGCTGGTTAATATTCATTGGCCACTCAGAGCCCGGTGCGTGACTCCCCCTCTCCCTCACCACTGCTCAGCTGGCTTAGTGGTTGAGTGGAGTGGAGTGAGGGCGTGCTGAGTGGAGTGGGCCAGGAGGAGGAGGAGAGGCTTTGTGGCGACGAGAGGTGAGTGAGTGAGTGAGTGAGGAGAATGGGATGATGGATGGTGTGTGAGTGGTGAGGGAAAGGTGTGACTGACTGACTGACTGACTGATT
Organism: Petrolisthes cinctipes; assembly: GCA_033782935.1. NCBI lineage: Eukaryota > Metazoa > Arthropoda > Malacostraca > Decapoda > Porcellanidae > Petrolisthes > Petrolisthes cinctipes. Next base: position 13,888 of record JAWQEG010006850.1, on the reverse strand, counting down.
AATTAATTGATTGGTTGGTGTTGATGAAATGTGAGTGATTTGACTGATTGACTGGTGTTAATGGAGTGTGGATGACAGGTGTAGGTGATGACTGACTGATTGACTGGTGGTGGTAAGGGATTCGTGTGTAGTAGTGTGAGATGTAGTGGGTGGTGTTGTATCTAAAAAAAAAAAAAATAGTCAACATATAGAAGCGGGAAGTGATGCAAATGATAATAATAATAATAAAAAAAGACAAACTTGGGATGAAAAGGATAACGAACCTAACAGAGAAGAATATAAAGAGAGATGGAGAGAAAGCAGAACTAATTTGAAAATAGAGAGAACGACGGAATAACAAAATAAAAAGCAAAAAATGAGAAAACTAAAAATAAAACTAAGAAGTTGAAAAGAAACAAAGAACGGAGAAACGGAAGAACATACAGAGAGAGAACAACAACAAACAATAACGCAAAAAAAAAAAATGTAGAACAAGAACAAAGAGAACAGAGAAAGAACCCGGACCCAAGTAGCAAGAACAAAGCACAGAAGACCCTAAAATTAATGATATGAAACGAAACAAAGAACAAAGAGAACAATGAAGAAGCACAAAAGAGAGAGAGAGAGAGAGAACACATACAGGAGGAGGGAAATACAAGAACAAAAGCAGACGAGTTGATTTTGCTTGATGGAAGATTAATTGAGGTGACTTTATTGATTTGAAGAACTTGAATAAAAAGAAAACACACACACACACACACACAAAATCCTGTAGCACGAGTGAAAAGGAAAAGGAGATAGAGAGGAGAGACAGCAAACACGAAAGCCATAGAATAGAAGGAGAATAGATGAATTGTAAGGGAATGAGTGCATGGGTCGGATCTCAAAGCAAGCGAGACGAAGCATTGGAAGCAGAAAGATAATTGTGCATGCAGACAGACAGACAAACACCTCCCCCTCTCCCTCCCCTTTTCTCTCTCTCTCTCTCTCTCTCTCTCTCTCTCTCTCTCTCTCTCTCTCTCTCTCTCTCTCTCTCTCTCTCTCTCTCTCTCTCAGAAAGATATGCATACAGGCAGACAAACACCTCCTCCTCTCCCTCCCCTCTTCTCTCTCTCTCTCTCTCCCTTCTTCTCCCCCCCCCCCTCTCTCTCTCTCGTCACCACCACAAGGAAGATGCAGACAGTAAAAAGGCCACAGGGAAACATCGACAAACGATACATCGACCACACACCAAACACACGCAGCCTTCACCACACACACACACATTCCCTCCCATCTGTCGGAGTTTCGTCATCTTAGATAGAAAGATAAATAAATGGCAGGGTGAGGTTTAGAGCAAGTGGAAAGAAGACCATACAGAAGTTAGTTAATTAAGAAATGTGTGGTGTGTAAAAGTTTATTCCCTCAGCCAGCCACAATAAAAATGAATGAATAAATTTGTAGTTCGAATGAAATGAACAATAGAAGATAATATACACATCTCTCTCTCTCTCTCTCTCTCTCTCTCTCTCTCTCTCTCTCTCTCTCTCTCTCTCTCTCGTTCATATTATATACAAATGTAGTCGTTCTCAGATACATGTAGTTATTCATTGATTCAGTTCCCTGGTGTTTGACAAGGTGTGTGGAATGTGTTTCACTCGGGGACCATTATTCAGTCGGTGAGATTTCGTTCAGTGAAAAATCACATTAATTTTCCATAAGATAGTGACTGACATGAGTATTAATTAAGGTGGAAGTGCAGTGGTGGTAAATCTGGAGAAACCGAGTGATTCCTCTAAACTATTCCAAGCAACAAAATACCATTATTTTTGTTCATTTGGTCCTGTTTCCTGGCATACCTTGGAGGAAGCATGGCACTCCAATGTAACAAAAGTGAATTACTCCCCTTAATGGTAGAGTGTTTTGAAGTCTATTATTATCGTAGGGTTAAGGTAAAGTCAGTCAGTCATAAGTCACGTGTTGTATTCATAAGTCACGTGTTGTATTCATAAATCACGTGTTGTATTCATTCATGACATCTTTTACAGGATTAATAATATGTTGTCGTTTATTTTTTTTGTTTTCAGAGTTTATCCCGTTCGATCGTGGCAGTTCACGCAAGGCATTAATTAAGTTATCATTTACGTGCTGTGTTCAATCATGGTATTTTTATTTTTTCAAGAATAATCATACTTTCTTTTGTTTTGTTTCTTTTAGAGTTTATCCCTCGTCCCACCTGGTGCAATGTTGGCTGCCCCCTTCACTCACACACTTGGTGAATTAACACGGTCCCATCTACTGGCAAAACCATACCTCTTCTTCCCGCCAAAACCGTCCATCTTCCCGCCAAAACCATCCCTCTTCTTCCCGCCAAAAAGGTCCATCTTCCCGCACAAACCGTCTATCTTCTTCCTGCCATAACAGTCCATCTTCTTCCCGCCAAAACCGTCCATCTCCTGGCAAAACCATCCATCTTCTTCCCGCCAAAACCGTCCCTCTTCTTCCCACCAAAACCATCCCTCTTCTTCCCGCCAAAAAAGTCCATCTTCCCGCCAAAACCGTCCTTCCTCTTCCCGCCAAAACCATCCCTCCTCTTCCCGCCAAAACCATCCCTCCTCTTCCCGCCAAAACCATCCCTCCTCTTCCCGCCAAAACCATCCCTCCTCTTCCCGCCAAAACCATCCCTCATCTTCCCGCCAAAACCATCCCTCCTCTTCCCGCCAAAACCATCCCTCCTCTTCCCGCCAAAACCATCCCTCCTCTTCCCGCCAAAACCATCCCTCATCTTCCCGCCAAAACCATCCCTCTTCTTCCCGCCAAAACCATCCCTCTTCTTCCCGCCAAAACCATCCCTCCTCTTCCCGCCAAAACCGTCCCTCATCTTCCCGCCAAAACCATCCCTCTTCTTCCCGCCAAAACCATCCCTCCTCTTCCCGCCAAAACCATCCCTCATCTTCCCGCCAAAACCATCCCTCCTCTTCCCGCCAAAACCGTCCCTCCTCTTCCCGCCAAAACCATCCCTCATCTTCCCGCCAAAACCATCCCTCCTCTTCCCGCCAAAACCATCCCTCTTTTTCCCGCCAAAACCGTCCATCTTCTTCCCGCCAAAACGATCCCTCCTCTTCCCGCCAAAACCGTCCCTCCTCTTCCCGCCATAACCATCCCTTCTCTTAAAGCCCAAACCGTCCATCTTCCCTCCAAAACCATCCCTCCTCTTCCCGCCAAAACCGTCCCTCCTTTTCCCGCCAACTGGACCCTCATCAGCTGGCCATTACCACGCCATCTGTCGCCGTCCTCACCACCTGACGACTTCTGGGGGCCTCAAGAGTGTGGGGGGGGGGGGCGGGGGGAGGGGAGTGGATGGATCGAGGTGAGGAGAAAATCGTCATACCTCATCTTAAAATAATTTACTCTATTTTTGAATGATTTTATTGACTTGGTTAAATTTTATTAGCTTATGTGAGAGTATTACTAGAATTTTTATTATACTAAAATGATTATGATTAGAATTCAGTAATCGATCCGTTAGTAACATATTTAGTTTAAGAGATATTATAATTATTCTCTCTCTCTCTCTCTCTCTCTCTCTCTCTCTCTCTCTCTCTCTCTCTCTCTCTGACTAACTTCACCACTCACTCACCCACTCACTCACCACTCTCACTCACTCACTCTCACTCACTCACTCACCACACAGATCAACAAATATATCCCCGTTTCTATTTAAGGGGAGATGATTGATTCTCTTTTTGGTGAATTGTAGCGTCATTTTAATTCCTCCAAAGTACACCAGGAAACAGGACCAGCCAGATCAACGAAACTATAATTATACAGTAATGGTGTCCTAGCTGTTGCCTGAAATAGTTTGGAGGAAATCAGTTGCTCCAGATTTACCCCAAAACAGTTCCATATTTATTTACACTATGACGAATTCTCCACCCCCCTCCTCTTTCCCCCCCCACCCCCCAGCCCTCAGCTTTAAGGGGGTGCTGGGGTTGTGTGTGGGGGGGGGGGTGTTTAGGGGGGGGGGCTTTGGGAAGTTTTGTATTGGTATATCTGGAGCAACTGAATCCTCCAAACTACTCCAAGAAACAGAAAACTATTACTTTTGCTATTCTGGTCCTGTTTCCTAGCATACTTTGGAGGAATCAAGGCACTCCAATGTACCAAAAAAGACTTACCATGCACCTTAAGGACCATACATGTAATCGTGTATGATGATGATAATAATTGGAGACTTCTGATTCCTCCTGACTATGCCACGAAAACAAACAAGCTCCTTCCATATTGGTGTGTAGGTGTGTGTGTGTGTGTGTGTGTTCGCGTATCAGTGTATAAGTGTGTGTGTGTGTGTGTGTGTGTTTGCGTATCAGTGTATAAGTGTGTGTGTGTGTGTGTGTGTGTGTGTGTGTGTTCGCGTATCAGTGTATAAGTGTGTGTGTGTGTGTGTATAAGTGTGTTTGCCTGTGTGTAAGTGTGTCTGTGTGTGTGTGTTCGCGTATCAGTGTATAAGTGTGTGTGTGTGTGTGTGTGTGTGTTATTGCGTATCAGTGTGTGTGTGTGTGTGTGTGTTTGCGTATCTGTGTGTGATCGAGTATGAAAATATGGAGATGGAAAAAGCGAGAGAGGGGGAGGGGGGGATGATGGGGAAGGAAGGAAGGGGGAGGGAGTAGGGAATGGGTAAGTGGGTGGGGGGGGGTAGAGGGGGGAAAGGGGAAGTCTTGGATCCAATCAGTGTCAGGAAAAGGAAGAGAGAGAGAGAGAGAGAGAGAGAGAGAGAGAGAGAGAGAGAGAGAGAGAGAGAGAGAGAGAGAGAGAGAGAGAGAGAATTGCATAATATATTCCATTTTTGTATGACTGAAAAAGTACATACTATTCGGAACACACTCACAAGCACACGAAAACGTACACAAACAAACACACACACACACACGAAAACAAACAAACACTCACACACACACACACTAACACACACACACACGAAAAGAAACAAACACTCACACACACACACGAAAAGAAACAAACACTCACTCACTCTCTCTCTCTCTCTCACACACACACACACACACACACACACACAAACACACACGAACCCCCCCCCCACACACCCCCTCCCCCCATCACGGCCAGCCAAGTGGAGGTGGTGGAGGGAAGCTGCATGTGGGTTGGCAAGGTGGAGGAAAAATCAAGGGATCGAGTCCACAGTTATCCCCGCAAGCAAACAAAAATATTTCAGCCACATTTTCTTGGCCCTCTCTCTCTCCCTGCCAAAATAATATTCCTACATGTCTCTTGTCGCTTTTACACCCCAACTCAGTTTTTTTTTTTTTTTTTTTTTTTTTTTTTTTTAATCTCGAAGCCAAGGAACCAAAACACGAGGCAATAATTCTGACCCCATCGATTCAAGATGATGCAATACGATATTTTACATGATTGGTGCTCTGTTCTTCCTTCGACAATATTATAATCCAAGAGGGACAGAAGGATTTGGTAGACCCCAGCCACTCTTATTCATGTTTTCAAGTGTTCCTTCTTTCCTTATCTTTACTTCTCTTTCCTTCGTGTGTGGTGATCCTCCTTTCCTTCTCTTTCCTTCTCTTTTCTTCGTGGTTGTTGTCCTTCCTTTCCTTCTCTTTTCTTCGTGGTTGCTGTTCCTTCTTTCCTTCGTGGTTGATGTCCTTCCTTTCCTTCTATTTTCTTCGTAGTTGCTGTTCCTTCTTTCCTTCTCTTTTCTTCGTGGTTGATGTCCTTCCTTTCCTTCTATTTTCTTCGTGGTTGCTGTCCTTCCTTCCCTTCTCTTTCCTTCGTGGTTGGAGTTATTCCTTTCCTTCTCTTTTCTTCATAGTTGCTGTCCCTTCTTTCCTTCTCTTTCCTTCGTGGTTGCTGTCCTTCCTTTCCTTCTATTTTCTTCGTGGTTGCTGTTCCTTCTTTCCTTCTCTTTCCTTCGTGGTTGGTGTCCTTCCTTTCCTTCTCTTTTCTTCGTAGTTGGTGTCCCTCTTTTCCTTCTCTTTCCTTCGCAAGTTGCTGTCCCTTCTCTCCTCTTTTCCTCGTGTTTGTTGTCCTTCCTTTCCTTCTATTTTCTTCGTAGTTGTTGTCCTTCCTTTCCTTCTCTTTCCTTCGTGGTTGTTGTTCCTTCTTTCATTCTCTTTCCTTCGTGGTTGTTGTCCTTCCTTTCCTTCTATTTTCTTCGTAGTTGTTGTCCTTCCTTTCCTTCTATTTTCTTCGTAGTTGTTGTCCTTCCTTTCCTTCTCTTTCCTTCGTAGTTGGTGTCCCTCTTTTCCTTCTATTTTCTTCGTAGTTGTTGTTCCTTCTCTCTGTGTCCTTCTGTCTCGTGCTACAGGATCTTCAAGCCTAGTCATGGGGTCTTCTATCTTCCTCATCAGTTCAGCTGTTCACTTCTCTCTCCTTCACTGTGTACTCCTCTCTATCCTATATACTGCTCTCCTTGTTGTCACCTCTGCTCTCCCCTTCCCCTTCCACACTGCTCTCCCTTGTTGCCCACCTGTGCTCTCCTTCCCCTCCCTTCCCAGCTACCACCACTACTACTCTTCCTACCCTTCCACATTGCTCTCCCTCCCCTCCCCTTCCCTCTCACCCTTCCCCCTTTCTTGTAACCCCAGATGAAGTTCATATATACGTACGTCTGACCCTTGCTTGCTTCATGCTACTTGTTGTTGGGGGCCTTCCTTCCTGTTTTCCCATCAAGTTTTTGTTTTCCTCTTATACTTTGCTAATACCGAGGGGATTTGGACTCCATCTCTTTCAGTCTCTTCCTCATTCATGTTTTTTCTCTCTCACTTTTCCTGGGGATTAATTAAGAAGGGCTGGTGAATCAGACGCTGCCCTACTCTGTCTGTCTGTCTGTCTGTCTGGTGTCTGTCTGGCAAGTCTTCTCTTCCTCCTGGATAGCTAGACCATCAGATATAATTTTTTAATATAACTTTTTATTATCTGCCTGCGATGGTTTAAGAATTTAGAAGCAAGTAAATAGCTCATGAGGGATGCGAGTTTATATATCTTAAAAACAAAATAATAAAGATAAAGTCACCCAAAGAAAATGTGGAATCCTGGGTTAGGCCTACTCGAATATCCACCAGTACTGTACAGTCGTGGTCAATAATAATCATCCACATATGGGTATCTCAAACAATTTAGTGTCTAATGTTTTCACCTTCATATATGATGTTATTGTTTTAAGTAGTGCATAGCTGCTTGTAGTAAATTAATAGATGGTAGTTAACCTATTTATTGGAAAGTTTATCAGCTAAGGAACAGAAGGAAGCTGTCAAAATTTTACGTGAGTTACTCCTATATGGATGATTATTTTTGACCGCGACTGTACATATTGCATGAGTGTATGTGTATGTGTGTATTCCTATATTCTGTGTGTGTGTGTGTGTGTGTGTGTGTGTGTCCCTGGAGGCATCACACTTCCTCCACAACACACATCACAGCACCTCCACTCAAAATACACATTTACATATATTTGTCTGTGCGGCAGAAACGTGTGTGTGTGTGTGTGTGTGTGTGTGTGTGTGTGTGTGTGTGTGTGTGTGTGTGTGTGTGTGTGATGGGGCTCCAGGAACTACACACACACACACACAGACACACGCACACACATACATATATCCAAGTGCCACCATAACTCTCCATCACTGACATCCTGTGTCATGAAAGGTCACACACACACACACACACACACACACACACACACACATCAGGGAAAATATATTGTCCGAATACTAGGTCGTTTAAGCGTACTTTATAGATTGAAATGTATAAAAATCGTGTGGATGGTTTGAAGTAAGTGAGAGGAAAAAGACAGACATTAATATTATTCTTTCCTACATTCACCACAACCATCAACACCAACAACATCAACATCACCACCAACAACACCACCAACACCACCAAAACCAACAACACCACCACAACCATCAACAACAACACCAACACCAAGAACAACAACAACAACACCACCACAACCAACAACAACACCACCACCAACACCACCACCACCAACACCAACAACACCACCACCACCACCACAACCATCAACAACAACACCACCAAAACCAACACCAACAACAACCATCAACAACAACACCACCAACACCAACACCACCAACACCACCGGGTCGTCGTGCCGGTTATTGCTCGCTCACAGTTTTTAAAGTTTTGAGGTGGAAGTTGTGTGATCTCAGCCTCCGTGTTGGGAAGGGGAGAGAGGGAGGGTGTGGTAAGAGAGAGGAAGGGATAGTAGATGGGTGATAGGGGGAAGGAGAGGTGAAGGGAGGGAGAGTAGATGGGTGATAGAGGGAAGGAGAGATGAAGGGAGGAAGGGATAGTGGATGGGTGATAGAGGGAAGAAGAGATGAAGGGAGGGAGAGTGGATAGGAAATAGAGGGAAAGAGAGGTGAAGGGAGGGAGAGTAGATGGGAAATAGAGGGAAGGAGAGGGAGGGAGAGTAGATGGGTGATTGAGGGAAGGAGAGGGAGAGGTGAAGGGAGGATGGGAGATAGGAGAAAGGAGAGGGTGGGTGGGTGGATGGGTGATGTAGGGAAGAAAGGAAAGGATGGTAGATAGGAAGAGTGAATGAGTGATAGAGAGAAGGAGGGAGTAGTGAGAGAGAGAGAGAGGGTGGATGGTGAAGTAGAGGGAGTGTGGATTGGTGATACAGGGAGGTAGGGAGGGAGAGAGAATGGGAGATAGGGGGAAGGAGCAAGGGAGTGGATGGGAGGGAGGTAGGGAGGGAGAGAGAATGGGAGATAGGGGGAAGGAGTGAGGGAGGCGGGGAGGGAGAGAGAATGGGAGATAGGGGGAAGGAGCGAGGGTGGGGAGGGAGAGAGAATGGGAGATAGGGAAGGAGTAAGGGGGTGGATGGGAGGGAGGGCGTGGTGAGGTAGGTAGGTAGGTAGGTAGCCAGGCAGGGAGGCAGGAGCAGTAGAACCGTCAGACTTCGGTGGGAGGTTGGTGGTTGCACACTGCCCCGCTCCTCTCCGCTGTCTGTGAGTGAGTGAGTGAGTGGCCTGTGACATCGTGTTGGCTCGCGATCACAACACACACACACATAACACTCACGCACGTTGGCTACTACTCAAAGTCTTCGGTGTTTGATAATGTGACTTTAATCTTTGGACTACAATGGCGTAAAGTGACACGTTTTTATTGTTGTTGTTGTTGTGAAGTTATGAGTTGGTGGTGGTGTCCTTTGGTGTTACTGAATGAATGAACCACGTGGAGGGTGAGGAGTGTTGTTGTGGTTGATGTTGTAAGTGATATTATGAAGGAGGTGGTGATGGGTAATGACATAACCCGAGTGAAGTGACATGATGCTAATAAGTTGTTCGTTCTCTGACACCTTCTTAAATCACTCGTGGGTCATTCCAGGCCAAGCAGACACTGATAACACAGCTGCATTACACACTGATATATTTAATTCGGTAATGATGTGTTAGTTACTCCTTCTCTTCGGTGACACAAGTGACTGAAAATAAAAGAAGCGTTGAGGGACCAGTCGTGTAGAACTAAGGACTGAGTTACTATGCACAGTGTGTGACGCTAACACCTGTTGATCTCTATAATAACACTTATCGTTCTGGATGTATGTGTTTGTGTAAGAAGAGAGTGCTAACCTATCGCGCTTCCCACAAGTACCTAAATCCTCGATATCGCCCCTCAAGTTAGGAATAAGGAGACAAGAAATAAGTGGCATTTGGATTTTTCGTCGCCAGTGTGCATGAGTAGCCTAGTCAGTGGGTCCTCCTCCTCCTAGCAGTCAGTCCACTTCGCACTCAGTAACAACAACAACAACCAAGAAGTAACAATAACGACAACAACATCCACATCCCAGGCCAACACATCACTCGCTTTCAAGTGACGAACCTCTAGCAGTTGGAAAAAAAAAAAAAAAAAATGAGGGTCACTAACATTATCCTCGTCCAGTGTGCCAGTGTACTCTTCTTCCTTCTCCTCCAAGTGTGCGGTGAGTACCATAACACAACTTCTCTTGTATGTACAGGGTGGTCAGAAAGTCTTAATTGTCACCCTTACAAATGGCTCGTCCAATTGCAAGTGTTTTTTTTTTTTTTTTTTTTTCCAATTGCAAGTGTATGGTAGGGGGTGACAAGACTTTCGCTAATACCAATTATTTTTTCGTCGCCACAATTCTTTATATATTGTACCAAACCAGTGAAGCGAGGTAACAAAAGTAAGCCTCACAGATAAAAGGTTTGGAAATGTATGTTATGGGTTCAGAGATTTCCCAGAGTGGTAAATAACTAGTCTTATCAATTGTGTGTGTGTGTGTGTGTGTGTGTACTGTAGCCTACTCATACATTGGTGGCTGGTTTCCTTTACACTCATAGGGTCGTTGGTTGGTGAGGTATGATTTTGTCGAGGGAGTGGAGAAGCCTAATATTATCCCCCATCTGTTCCTAGGATTTGCTTTGTGATATAGTTTGGGGCAGAATTATATGTTACTTCCAATGCAATTTGTGTTTCATGGCTTCATTTCTCCGTTGCTTCATATGTTCAGAAGCTGCTTACTCGATTCTGCTGAGAAAGTGCTACTCGTTCAGAAGTTCGAAGCCTAAGTAACGAGACAGTGTAAATATCTCGCATGTCCTTTCTAGCGACACACACACACACACACACACACACACTCACTCACTCATATATACACACACACACACTCACTCACTCATATATACACACACACACTCACATACACACACACACACACACATTTGTTCATACTTTTAACACACACTGGGTGAGGTGTTTACTATCGGTTTTAGAGGTCTTTGGTCGCTTCGTTTTTTCGGGAATAACTCGCGCGGTAACAAACATTTGGATCAATATGATTTTTTTTTGTTCACACCTTGTTCTTTTCACACCTGCACTATATAATTTTTGTCATTATATTAGATTACCACATGTGAATAATTATTAAGGCACTTGTCCCCGAGAAGTTGAGGTTTCCGAAATGAAGGACAAGGAATATGGACGAGTTATGTGTGTGTGTGACGTATGTATGTATGTATGTATGTATCTGTGACGTAGTAGGCTCCACCCAACACCCCCATCTCTCCCCCCCCCATCCCATCTCTCTCACCCCTACTCTCTCTCTGAAACCTTGCTCGAATTTCTCTCTCTCTCTCTCTCTCTCTCTCTCTCTGAAACCGTGTTCGAACTACTCTCTCTCACTCTCTCTCTCTCTTTCACTCTCTCTCTCTATATATATATGGTAATGTCATTGGTATATTTTTATTAAATTGTAACAGATAACAGTTTTAGAGAATAGGGTGGAGTGATAGATAATAACACACGACTTGCCTGAGGGTAGAGTAGCCTAATGCTTTGGTGCAATTCAGAAGTTGTGTGTGTGTGTGTGTGTATGTTGTTGTTGTTGTTGGTATATGTAAACATGTAAATAAGGGTGTTGTTATTATTATTGTCCTCGTCAGTCACGGATTAATAGTAATGTTTAATTGTAATTCTCATTTGTCTAATAAGAATCTTCACTTAAGGCTAATTATGATAAACTAATTAGGCTATCTTAACCTATTTGCGTGACCTTTACATAAAAAAATAAATATATGAATGATAGAAAATAAAAGCAAATACACATACAAACATACACAAATACACACACATACAGAGACATACATACACACACCCAGAGACATACATACACAGTTAACACAAACACAAACACAAACACATACACACACATACATACACAGTTAACACAAACACAAACACACAAACATACATACACAGTTAACACAAACACACACACACACAAACATACATACACAGTTAACACAAACAAACACACACACAGAAAAAAAAATAAAATGACACACAAACACACACACATAAATGAAACCAAAAAAGGCAAAAAAAAAAATAATGGCGAGTGGGAATATTTATGATTGTTTTGCCGGTAAAGTTGAGGAATTAATTACAAACTTGTGCAGTAAGTTGTCAGGGAAGCCAGTGGTGCAAGTTGGCGAATAAATTATTTCAGGAAGCACTTGGAAAAAAAAAAAAAAAAAAAAAAAAAAAAAAAAAAAAGAATTGAGAGAAAAATGAAAATGTTGGTAAAGAGAAAACTTGGTGGTTAATAATAATAATAATAATAATAATAATAATAATAATAATAATATAAATTTGAGATAGAAATGTGCTTGCAAACATATATATTATTTAGTTGACACACGCTAGGTAGGTAGGTAGGTAGGTAGAAAGATAGAGAGGTAGGTAGGTAGATAGATAGAGAGAGAGGTAGGTAGGTAGGTAGGTAGAAAGATAGAGAGGTAGGTAGAAAGATAGAGAAGTAGGTAGGTAGAGAGGTAGGTAGGCAGGTAGATAGAGAGGTAGGTAGGTAGAAAGATAGAGAGGTAGGTAAGTAGGTAGAAAGATAGAGAGGTAGGTAGGTAAGTAGATAGAGAGGTAGGTAGGTAAGTAGATAGGTAGGTAGGTAGGTAGAAAGATAGAGAGGTAGGTAGATAAAGCGATAGAGAGGTAGGTAGAGAGATAGATAAAGAGGTAGGTAGGTAGATAGAGCGATAGAGAGGTAGGTAAGTAGGTAGATAGAGAGGTAGAAAGATGGAGCGATAGGTAGAGAGATAGGTAGGTAGGTAGAAAAATAGAGAGGTAGGTAGAGAGATAGATAGAGAGGCAGGTAGGTAGGTAGGTAGGTAGGAAGAAGGGGAGGGCTCTAACCACCTTATAACCAAACAATACCTATGCATATCCCAACAGGTAATAATAATAATAATAATAATAATAATAATAATAATAATAATAAGCCTCTTTACTCTCGTCTCTCTTTTTTTTTTTTTTTTTTGTCAAGGCTGCTTCCGTTGTGTGCTGGAAAAACATCCCTTCTCTCCCCAGTGTCTCCAGTCAGGCAGTCAGTAGGTTAGTCGGTTAGTTAGTCAGTCAGTCAGTCAGTTGGTTAGTCGGTTAGTCAGTTGGTTAGTTAGTTAGTTAGTCAGTTAGTTAGTAGGTAAGTAGGTTAGTTTGTCAGTCAGTTGGTTAGTCGGTCGATCAGTGAATCAGTCAGTCAGTCAGTTAGTTAGTAGGTTAGTAGGTTAGTCAGTCGGTTAGTCAGTCAGTTGGTTAGTAGGTTAGTCGGTCGATCAGTCAGTCAGTCGGTTAGTCAGTCCGTCAGTCGGTTAGTCAGTCAGTCAGTCGGTTAGTCAGTCAGTCAGTCAATGGATGAGGGAAGTGTGGAAGAGAAAGATGGGGAGGAGGAGTAGGTAAAGGAAAGGAAGAATGGGAGGGGGAGGAAGGAGAAGAAGAGAGGGAAGAATGAAAGGAAGGAAGGAAGGAAAGGAGGGAGGGAGGAGAGAAGAAGAAGAGAGGGAAGAATTAAAGGAAGGAAGGAAGGAAGGGAGGGAGGAGAGAAGAAGAAGAGAGGGAAGAAGGAAAGGAAGGAAGGGAGGGAGGAGAGAAGAAAAAGAGTAAGGAAGGGAGGAAGGAGGAAAAGAATGGGAAGGGGAGGAAAAGAATGAAAGGAAGGAAGGAAGGAAGGGAGGAGAGAAGAAAAAGAATATGGAAGGGAGGAAGGAGGAAAAGAATGGGAGGGGGAGGAAAAGAATGAAAGGAAGGAAGGAAGGAAGGGAGGAGAGAAGAAAAAGAGTATGGAAGGGAGGAAGGAGGAAAAGAATGGGAGGGAGAGGAAGAATAAGAATAAGAATGGGAGGAAGGAAGAAGAAGAGTAGGAAGGAAAGAAGGAGGAGAAGAATGAATGGGAGGGAGGAAGAGAAGAAAGGAGAAGAAGAATAGGAAGGAAAGAAGGAGGAGGAGAAGAAGAAGAAGAAGGGAAAGAGGAGGAGAAGAAGAAGAAGGGAAAGAGGAAGAGAAGTGGAAGGACGAAAAGCTAAAAAAAGTGGAATGGGAGAAAGCTAGAAGGAAGAGA
>JAWQEG010006849.1:0-20000 GCA_033782935.1 Petrolisthes cinctipes | reverse complement strand
ATATTGTACTACCACCTGCCTACATCTCTCCTTTACTTCCAAGTTTGACCACCTGTGCATGGGAGGGGGAGGGGGGGGGAGGGGAGGGGGGAATATAGATGAATGAATGGGATCGTATTTTCATAATTATGTATGTTAGTGACTGGCGAACATAATAATAACTATACAAGAAATGAAAATAAAATAAACACTAAAAATAATCATAGAAAAGGTGGAGTGATGTTCAACAGAGAAAGGACATAGACATTATATATTAACTACAAAGAAATGTTTAATTGACTGTTGAAGAAGGAATACTTGAATAATGGATATATTTGACATGTTTAAGGGGGTGCGGGAGTAGGGGACAGGCTTGGGGGAGGTTTGGGTGGTGCGGGAATAGGGGGACAGGCTTGGTGGGGGGGGGGGGTAGAGAGCCTGTCCCCTATTCCCGCACCCCCTTAACCCCCCCCCCCCAAGCCTGTCTCCCTACTCCCGCACCCCCCTAAACCCCCCCCCCAGCCTGTCCCCCTATTCCCACACCCCCTTAAGGGAACCTGTGATGTAGTCAGAATATTGGAGATAAACGAGTCCTTCAAATATTGCCACGAGACACCACCTATATGGAAGGAGGTTGTTTCGTGGCATGGTCAGGAGGAATCAGAAGCCTCCAATTTTCATACACGATCACAGGGTCCTTAATGGGGTAATTCACTTATGTTACATTGGAGTGCCTTGATTCCTCCAAAGTATGCCAGGAAATAGAACCAGGAGAGCAAACATAATGGTGTTCTGTTGCATGGAATAGTTTGGAGGAATCAGTTGCTCCAAATTTACCAACACAGAATTTCCTCCTTAAGGGAATATTTTCTTGTGGGTGAACATTCCTCCAAACTTTGCCATGAAACAGGTAAAGTAATTTCAGTAAAGTAGGGGATCTGTTTTGATGGATATTTTGGAGGAATCAGTAGTCTCCCAATTTCCTGACATAATCTCCTTTTCACCTGACATTATTTTGGTCAAGTTTCTGTAAATATTTTTATGGATATTTTGGAGGAATGAGTATTCTCCAAAGTTCCTGACATAATCTCCTTATTACCTGACATTATTTTGAACATTGTTTGTAAATATTACATAGTTGTGCAGTACACAGCCACATTAACACCAGTAATACTATGAAACTTGTATTCAAACATGTTGGTCACGACTGAAGAAGACCACATACTAAAATATACTTATTGTAGAGTCAATCAATAATGGAAATATCACATGATATTTCCTACCTTCTACAATGTGTATGGTAATAATAATAATAATAATAATAATAATAATAATAATAATAATAAATAAAATTGCATCCAGAATCATTGTGAGTAACCAAAATGTCAGATTTTGAGTTGTGTTGTGAATTACAGGTTTCCATTTATTTTTATAGTGTACTGTAGTTCTAACAATTTTTTCAATAACTCAATCACGAAATTTGGGATTCATGAATCTATGTAGTACTGTAGTGTCAATTTATTCCATCTTATAGTAATGCAATAATATAATGATATAGTTACCTTTGTATATTTTCCAGAGCAATTATTTAGCCATGATTATGTGTAGTGTAAACACCAAAAGCTATATGCTGAACAGAGAATGCCTTATTTCTTTGCAACACCTTCAATGGAGCAAGTAAGAACTTTGCATTAGGCCAATCTCAATCACAACATTAGCAAAATAAATCCTTATCATCTAGTTTCAAAATGGTGACTCTTTATAACCCATAATAGAACAACAAACTGGTGCCAAGCATATCTATTGGTTTCCATAATATGATTTCATTCACTGAGTTTCCAATATTAATAGCAAACATATGAATACAATTTTACATAAAATTTCTTTAGTGTTGACAAACATTACTGTATATTGCAACCATGATCATAACATTCACTGTTTGATTAAAAAAAAAAAAAAAACAGTAACATGTGACTGAGATTTCAAATAAGATCTTTCCCCTTAGCTCAAAATGTACTTTTATTAAGAAATATCATATATCAGTAACTTCACACTGTTCAATGTAGTTAGTGAAATGTTTACACAAGTTCTCCTTCAAGGTAATAAGAAACAACATCACTTCTGAACTTCAATTTGAAAACCAAATACAGATTACAGTAGTTTCACCTCCAACACCATGGACTGGAAATGTGGCAGTGGGTTTTGTGGTCTTATATAAAGCAGTGTTTGTTTTGTTTGTCAAGTTATTGGATGGGTTGAAGTTTTAAATAAGACAGTAAAGAAAGTGCTATAAACATATTATCAATAGGCCTACCTGTAGTACTGTATCAGTAAATTTAAGGATTGTGTTAGTTAATCTGGAGTAACTGAATCCTCCTAACTATTCCAAGCAACAGAACACCATTATTTTTGTTCATCTGGTCCTGTTTCTTGGCATAATTTGGAGGAATCAAGGCACTCCAATGTACCAAAAGGGAATTACCACCTTAAACTGTCTGAACAAACATAAAAAACAAACCAATTTTACATGGTACAATACCATCACTAAACAAAAAAATCTAGTTGTATGTGCTTACTATTTACCGAATAACCTGAATCAAAATGGCTAACTATAATCTTTGATGTTAGAGAACCAAGACTGTGAGATTACTAAAGCTTCAGTGCTTCAATGTTATAGTTGGTGAATTGAAGTACTGTGATCTCCATGAATTTCCAAACTACATTGAACTAAACTGATTCTTAATGACCCTGTAATGTAGTCAGAAATTTTAAGATAAATGAGTCCTTCAAACCTTGCCACGAAACTTCACCTATAAGGAAGGAGCTTGTTTCGTGGCATGGTTAGGTGGAATCAGAAGCTTCCATGATTTATAGACGATCACAGGGTCCTTAAGGTGGAAGTGCAGTGTTGGCAAATCTGGAGCAACTGATTCCTCTAAACTATTCCAAGCAACAGAACACCATTATTTTTGTTCATCTGGTCCTGTTTCCTATCACACTTTGGAGGAATCATGGCACTCCAATGTACCAAAAGTGAATTACTCCCTTAATACAGTTTTGAAGAATCTATTAATTAATTTCCAATTCACCAACAATAAATCTTATCCTCATAAAGTATACTACAGTCTCAGTGCTATTGACTTAATTAAGAGGATTTAGCACCTTCAAGTCTTATCCATTTTTAAATATTGAAATTATTGATAACTAATGAAAGAGATCAACAATTAATAAATTTATAACTGTGAGGATAGGAGTAATATAAGTGGTTACTGTATTTATATATGGGAACAAAAAAACTGGTACCGGTAGTTTTCATTGAAAGTGTTGATTCTTTTTTTGTTGGTAAATTGGAAGACTACTGATTCCCCCTTAGTATGCCAGAAAACAGACTCCCTCATGCAGTGGTACTAATGGGGCATTTGTTTCTTGGCATAGTTTGGAGGAATCAAAGACCTTGCAATTCACTATACCAAAAGAATCTCCCCTTAAGGTACAGTTAAGGAGGTAATACACTTTTGTTACATTGGAGTGCCATGATTCCTCCAAAATATGCCAGGATAAAGGACCAAATGAACGCAAATAATGGTATTCTGTTACTTGGTAGAATAGTTTGGAGGAATCAGTTGCTCCAGATTTACCAACACTGTACTTCCACCTTATTAAGACAACTTCTCTCGTGTGTTGTGGTCAATAGTAAACAGATAAAACTAATAAAAACAAATACTAAGAGATGATAATATAAAGTAGAAATAAAAGAAGACTGAAAGACCTTGTAGTTATAAATGAAGAAACAGAGAGGAAGAATTTGCAAACATCAAGAGAGAAGGAAAGGAGCTATAGGGGACAGTTGAAGAAAGCAAAGGCACCACCACCACCTCGGGTTCGAAGGGGCGTCCAAACCCCCTAAATTTAATATTGCACACAACATAGTAGACAATACCACTATACGGAAAGAATATAATATACAAAATGTGATTAATAAAATAAACAACTTTTTTTTTTCCATGCAAGTTAACATATATATTTTAAGCAGCACTCAAGGTCCCTGTAATCGTGTCTACAAATTGGTGGAGGCTTCTGATTCCTCCTGACTATGCCTCGAAACAAGCTCCTTCTATATAAGTTGTGTTTCGTGGCAATGTTTGAAGGACTCACTAACCTCCAATTTTCTGACTACATCACAGGGTTCTTAAGGTGTCTAAGTTTCTTAATTGACCAATGGTGGTTGATAAAAATAGAAGGTTTTGAGTTAATGAATGATGGTTGATGAGTATAGAACATTATTAGTACCAATAGTTAAGGTGAAAGTAATGTACAGTGTTGGTAAATCTAGGGCAACCGATTCCTCCATACTATTCCAAGCAACAGAACACCATTATTTTTGTCCATTTGGTCCTGTTTCCTGGTACACTTTGGAGGAATCATGGCACTCCAATGTATCAAAAGTGGATTACCCCCTTAACTGAATAATAAATCTGATTGAATAATATCTGATTGAATAATAATAAATAATAAACATGACTGAATAATAAATCTTATTGAATAATAAACCTGATTGAATAATAATGAATAACAACCCTGATTGAATAATAAACCTGATTGTGACTGAACACCTTTGTGTCAAGTATGGCATTACAACCTAAACATTGCTACTTATAGAAGGGAAGAGAAAAGACATAATTTTAGCACTATAACTTCTTCATATCTCACCAGCCCAGTAAACAAACAAACAAACAAACTACTGTACAAAGTTTGGAAATCGGTTGACAAATGATGCTCCCATTACTTCTCCCATATATATATATATATATATATATATATATATATATATATTATCATGCATGGTTATACACACTATGAAAGAATAACATAAACTTTAACCAAGTACAGTATACTTTTGTTTGGTACTTGTGAAGTTGTGAAGTAGTTAGTTAGTTATGTATGTTAGATGTGATGCTGATAGTAATGAAGAGTTAATACTATAATATTAGTGTTTGAATATATGTAAGAATAACGTTGCTAAATAATGACAAGAAATGAGTTATTAGATGAATATATGTATGAGTAAATATCGTTGCAAAAGAATGACAGAAATTAGTTAATAGATGAAAATATAGTCCACTTACACTTAAGAGTCTATGTATGTAAGTATACTATAGAATGGTGAACAGAGTCTCTCATATATATATATATATATATATATATATATATATATATATATTATGGTAGATATGGTGTTGGTTGGTTGTACTCACTCACTCACCCACTCTCTCTCATGGTATATATGTTTGTTGGTAGGTTGTACTCTCTCTCTCTCTCTCATGGTAGATAATGTATGTTGGTTGGTTGTACTTACTCACTCACTCACTCTCATGGTAGATAATTATGTTTGTTGATAGGTTGTACTCTCTCTCTCTCTCTCTCTCTCTCTCTCTCTCTCTCTCTCATGGTAGATATGTTGTTAGTGGGTTGTAGCCTACTCTCTCTCTCTCTCTCTCATGGTAGATATGTTTGTTGGTAGGTTGTACTATCTCTCTCTCTCTCATGGTAGATATGTTTGTTGGTAGGCTGTACTCTCTCTCTCTCTCTCTCTCTCTCATGGTAGATATGTTTGTTGATAGGTTGTACTCTCTCTCTCTCACATGGTAGATATGTTGTTGTTAGGTTGTACTCTCTCTCTCTCTCTCTCTCTCATGGTAGATAATGTATGTTGGTAGGTTGTAGTGTATGTAGGAAAGGGAGGTAGGGAGGTAGCGGTGGGCGTAGATAGGAGCTCCATGGCCCCACAGAGCTGCCAACCCTCCCGATGAGTCCACCCAGACACCCCCACCCTATCACGTGGTTGGTTGTGTTTAGGCCTAGCGCCCAGCCGGCTTTCCATCCATCCATTACTCTCCATCCTCTTCATCCCCTTCCCCAAATCCAGCCCTGCCACGTATTCTAAGGCTGAGGGAAGTGGTAAGCCTGAAGAAGGAGGAGGAGGAGGAAGGAGGATGGACTTACTATAATCACAATTCACCAAGGCGATCAATTCTGGTATCGATTGCCTCCGACAACTATACACCACTCGATAAAAAGGTTCACCTACTCTACAATTTACCATTTAGGATGGATATGGCTACTAATTAAGCCTCCACCCGCAGTGACCATAGTACCAGGAACTCAAATCAATAGACATGCGATTCTTTGGCTTATTTAGGCTGTCCATTCCAAAGGTATAATAATAATATATACTAACTGGAATCTTGCTGAGGCTATAATGACTGACATGGTCTACACATCTACCTTACAACAAGTATGGAATCATATGTGGTGAGAAATCAAAGATATATATATATATATAAATAGGTATGAGCCAAGAGGTTAGGCCCATGCCGGCTTCACACAGTAGGGAAAGCCGGTATACCTAGGCCTGTCTGCTTGCTGCTGTCATGCGCGGGTGGGTTACGCCTCTCAGGCTACCAATATAAATTCGTTTTTTACACGCAAAATACGCTATTCTGCGGCTGTCTTCATGAATGTCCAAGTTATGATTGATGATATCCGTTGCCTTGCCAAATATGAGCTCTCAAAACGTTCTAGTAGTAGTGTAAAAAAAGCATCACTTAATCCCTACTCGAACGCTCACGCCCGCGCACAGCCACTGGATAGGCCTAACGTCACCGCTTCCATTTCCCTCCATCCGTTCTTTACACAAATACTGTTCAGCATCCACAAGACTTCTACAACATCACTAAACATACACAAATATATTAACAGTCCCAAAACGCCACAAAATCAGAGATAATGGCATTGTTTACACTGGAGTCCCGCCCCTTTAGGAGGAGGCCATATTGGAATCTGCCGCTCGTTACCCCCTCCCCGGCACTTTTCCCACACTTCACTCTGACGGTACAATTCCTGTGGCAAATTTAACATTGCCTGGGGCTTCTACTGCTACTCCTACATACCGTTCAGCTCCTGGATGGCCCTGTCGATCCCCGTCTGGTCCTGGCAGTCGACGAAAGCGTAACCTCCGCGTTTGACAAGCACATTAGTAGCGTTCACTCCCTGCTCGGAGAATAATTGCCGTAATGTCCCTTCGTTCACGTCTGTTGGCAGGTTCCCAACGTATAATTTTGACATCATTTTGATTGAACTGTCCCGGCACCGCACTAGTCAATGGTTACACTGTTTTTGGAGCTATTTGCAAGGTGAGGAAAGGTTAAGTTAGGACTGGTGTTGTCGCTACTCACTTCTTTCCTCTCCTTGCTTGCCGGCCGTGAGCTGACTTATCACGTGGGCGGGGCTGAGGGAGGAGTTGGGCGGGCCTTGGAGACACTTGAGGGGCGGGGTTTGACTTCCTACCAGTTACCTGATTTGTTCCCACTGTCAACCTTGGCTCCTATTGGTCAACATATCCTCTAGCTTGTCCTGATCACAACCAATAGCAATGGTAAACACTCGGCCACGTGACCAAGGGTGAATTACTGACCTAGTCCTCATTGGCGAGAGAGGCTCCAAAATAGGAAAAAAAATGAGTAGATTCTAGGCCAGCGCGGCGGCCTACCCTACGCCTACCAGTCTATAGGCCTTAGTAATAATTCAGTAAGTGTAGGGGAGTGAGCTGAAGTTACAAAATATATCCTAAAAATATCCTAAAAGTACATCAAAACAAGTACAGTACGGTGTCTGCAACCAGTCATACATAGAGATATAAAAAACATATATATATTCCACCCATTAAATAGAGAAAAAAAAAATAATAGTATCTACCTTTTCTGAATTACGTCATCAATGGCATGACGTGAATATAAATAGGTGAGATTTTCGTGAACGGACGAGTGGATGATTGGCTTAGTGTTGTTACGTATAGAAGAAGGATAATAATATATATGAGTAGAAGGAAATAGGAGAGATATAATATTACATGGATGTGAAATTATACTAAAATAAACAAAAAACATAACTGAGATAAAGAGTATATGACATCAAAATATCCTAAAGACTTCAGTACCCCAACCCAACACACACCCAATTAATATATACATAATAGAACTTTATAGCCTAGTCAATCACCCCCTCCCCCTCCCCCCATACCCCTACAGGAAGAGAGGCTGCTTGCAAGTGTATTAGTACGGTGTAGGGGGTGACCAAATTTTAAGACCACCTTATTATAATTTATATATTCCATGGATGACTGACCACTGTACATATTGCCAATCTTCTTATCATTTATTTATTTATTTGTTTGTTTGTTTGTAATATCTTAAAAGCACAACAACATGCATGCAACTTGTCACTGCAACCATACACTTCAATAATTCTGTCATCACCATCATCATCATCATCACTTTGTCAACACTGCAACCACTTCAATAATTCTGTCATCATCATCATCATCACATTTGTCATGATGATAATGACAATTAAATACCATTATTTCCCTGCCAACACCATATTTACCCTGCCACCATTACCCGACCCCTGCCACCATTACTCTGTCACTGCCATCAACTCTGCAACCTTGTCAGCACTATCATTACTCTGTCCCTGCCACTATTACCCTGTCACCACCATCACCACCACCATTACCCTGTCACCACCACCACCACCAATACCACCATTACAATGTCACCACCACCACCACCAATACCCTGCACCACCACCACCAACACTCTGTCACTACCACCACCACTACCCTGCATCACCATCACCACCACCATCATTACCCTGTCACTACCACCACTACCATCACCACCACCAATACCCTGTCACCACCACTACCACCACCATCATTACCCTATCATTACCACCACCACTACCCTGCATCAGCACCACTACCACCATCATTACCCTGTCACTACCACGACTACCATCACCACCACCAATACCCTGTCACCACCACCACCACCATCATTACCCTGTCACTACCACCACTACCATCACCACCACCAATACCCTGTCACTGCCACCACTACCATCACCACCATCATTACCCTGTCACCATCACCACCATCATTACTCTGTCACTACCACCACTACCATCACCACCACCATTACCCTGTCACTACCACCACCACCACCACCACCATTACCCTGTCACTACCATCACCACCACCATTACCCTGTCACTACCACAACTACCATCACCACCGTCATTACTCTGTCACTACAATTCTATCATTTTATCACCACAAATATTTAATTGGGTAGAAGTGTTAGCAGGTGTAGGTGTTGTCAGCAGGTGTGGTGGTGGTAGTGGTGTTGTCAATAGGTGTGGAAGTGTTGTCAGCAGGTGTGTTGGTAGTGGTGGTGTTGTCAGTAGGTGTGTTAGTCATAGTGGTGTTGTCAGCAGGTGTGGTGGTAGTGGTGGTGTTGTCAGTAGGTGTGTTGGTGGTAGTGGTGTTGTCAGCAAATGTGGTGGTAGAAGTGGTGTTGTCAGCAGGTGTGGTGGTGGTAGTGGTGTTGTCAGCAGGTGTGGTGGTGGTAGTGGTGTTGTCAGCAGGTGTGGTGTTGGTAGCGGTGGTGTCAATAGGTGTGTTGGTGGTAGTGGGGGTAGTGGTGTTGTCAGCAGGTGTGGTGTTGGTAGCGGTGGTGTCAATAGGTATGGTGGTAGTGGGGGTGTTGTCAGCAGGTGTGGTGGTAGTATAGTAGTGATGCCAACAGGTGTGGTAGTGCTGGTAGTAGTGGTAGAAATAGTAGTAGTAGTAGTAGTAGTGGTAGTAGTAGTATATGCCAACATGTGTGATAGTGGTGGTAGTGTTGTCAGGTGGGGTGGTGGTAGTGTTGTCAGTATATAGGTATAGATAGTGTTATAATTAATAATTAACATATTTGGTTGAAATGATAAAAAATGTATTTGTCATGAAATAAATAAATACACGTGATCACTGTATTAATGACCAGTAAATAGTAATAATAATAATAATAATAATAATAATAATAATAATAATAATAATAACAACAATAATAAAAACAATAATAACAATAACAATAATAAAACAAATAATAATAATACAAATAATAATAACAATACAAATAACAATAAAAACAACAACAATAATACCAATAATAATAAATAATAATAACTAATACAAATTAAGACAAGAAAGTATATACACACACCAAATTAATCGTAAATGAATTAATTAAGATTATGTCTGGGAATTACATATGGGAACAACAATTAACTACTATATAAAATTTTACAAGATACATATATAGGCAACTCCATTATTAATATTATAGTGCATATTTTTTTATTCCTCCAAAGTATATATATGTCATGGATGCAGGTAAAAACAGCTATATATAGGACTAGATGAACATATTATTTATATTACTGGTACATATAATTATAGACTGTTAATTGATGTATGCATGGGAATATAGTTTAGAGGAATCATTCATCATTATCTAAAAAAAAAAAAAAACTGTGTAGCCATTCTCTTAATTAATGTGGAAGGAAGTACATACAGTGTTAGTAAATCTGCATGGAGTAACTGAATCCTCCATGCATGCAAACTATTCCAAGCAACAGAACACCATTATTTTTTTTGTTCATCTAGTCCTGTTTGTTTCCTAGCATACTTTGGAGGAATCAAGGCACTCCAATGTAACAAAAAATAATTACCCCCCTTTATAAGATCGAGGCTACAATATATAATAAGGTTTTCGGGAATAGTTATATATATCAGGAATAGGTTGTCTCCAAATCTGATAATAATGTATAGTGACACATTGACTTAACTTGGTAAATTATAGTATGCATGAGAGAGAGAGAGAGAGAGAGAGAGAGAGAGAGAGAGAGAGAGAGAGAGAGAGAGAGAGAGAGATTATGCTACATTATAATTCCTTGAGAGAGAGAGAGAGAGAGAGAGAGAGAGAGAGAGAGAGAGAGAGTGTACTACATTATAATTCCCTGAGAGAGAGAGAGAGAGAGAGAGAGAGAGAGAGAGAGAGAGAGAGAGAGAGTGAGAGATTATGCTACATATTAATACCCTGAGAGAGAGAGAGAGAGAGAGAGAGAGAGAGAGAGAGAGAGAGAGAGATTATACTACATACTAATACCCTGAGAGAGAGAGAGAGAGAGAGAGAGAGAGAGAGAGAGAGAGAGAGAGAGAGAGTATATACTACATTATAATACCATGTAGTAATATAGTGATAACATATCCTTATCATACACTATAGATATAATGTATGGAGAAGAATATATTAAAGAGTTTTATGGTAATTTGATGGTGAGGGGAATGATAATGAAGGTGATAATGATAATGATAGTGATGGGAATGATAATGAAGGTGATGATGATAGTGAGGGGAATGATAATAAAGATGATGGTGATTATGATAGTGAGGGGAATGATAATGAAAGTGATGGGAATGATAATGAAGGTTATAATGATGATGGTGATTATAACAGTGATGGGAATGATAATGAAGATAATAATGATGATTTTCGCAATAGGTAAAAAAGAAAAAAAATATATATATATTATTCGTGCATATTTCATTGTATAAGTTTATATGTGTATTATTATAAGGTGTATTATTATTATTTTTATTTCATAATAAAACAAATTATATTTTTTAAGGAAGAAAATCAACTTTTTTCGTTTTGGTGTGTGTGTAAATTGATGGGTTACCGATTCATCCATACATACATACATACATACAAACTATTATTATTATATATCCCTGCAGGAAACAAAATAATCACCTCATAATGTTATTACTATATAGATGATAATATTATATTTATGAGGAGAAAATTTACCTATACTTTTGTGTGTGTGTGTGTGTAAGTGTGTAAATTGATGGGGTATACTGATTCCTTCATACATACATACATACAGTCGTGGTCAATAATAATCATCCACATATGGGTATCTCAAACAATTTTCTGTGTAGCCTAATGTTTTCACCTTTATATAATTATGATGTTATTGTTTTAAGCATATAGTGTGTAGCTGCTTGTAGTAAATTAATAGATGGTAGTTAACCTATTTATTGGAAAGTTTATCAGCTAAGGAACGAAGGGAAGTAGTCAAAACTGTACGTAAGTTACTCCTATATGGATGATTATTTTTGACCGCGACTGTACATACAAACTATTTATATATATCCTAGGAAATAAATCACCTTATAATATTACTACTATAAGGGGAATTTGTTTAGTAAAAAAAAAAAAAAAGAGTTGGCAGGGAGGATATAGTACCTTAAATTTACCATCAAGAACTTTTTTTTTTTTTTCCTTTTAATTAATACTTTCAGATATAGTATAGAAAAAAAAAAAAAAAAAAAAAAAAAAAAACACACACACACACACACACACATTTCCAATATAAAGATAATGAAGGGTGAGATGTAGGTTTTGAATCCAATTTTATCCCCCCTCCCCACACACTCTCCCTTCCTTCCGCCCCCTACCCCCCCCCCACACACACAAGACCACCCACCCAATTTCCCAACTCTATTACATAAAGTCATTGGAGGGTTGCATACAGGTTTTGAATCCAACTGTACATCTCCCCCCATACCACCCCACCCCACCCCCCTTTCCCCCCCCACCCCCCCACACACACACAAGACAAGATCACTCACTCAATCACTCACTCACACACTCAATTTTCCAACTAATTTTTATATCTATAGAGAGAGAGAGAGAGACAATGAAAGGACAGGATATATACAAGTTTTGAATCCAACTGTACATCTCCCCCCCCCCTCCACACACACACACACACACACACACACAAGACAAGATCACTCACTCACTCACACACACACACACACTCACTCAATTTTCCAACTAATTTTTATATCTATATAGAGAGAGACAATGAAAGGTTGGTTACGGTATATATAGACAAAATTAATATTATAAGGTGAGATTCTTTTATTATTGTTGGTGAATTGGAATTAAGGTCTTTGATTCCTCCCAAAAACAGATGATCCCACATTTAGTACCATTGAGGGAGTCTGTCTGGTTTCTGGCACATATAGTTAGGAGGAATCAGTAGCCTTCTAATTTTCCAACAAGAGAATCTCACTTTAAGGAGGTGGTAATTCTCTTTTGTTACAGTGGAGTGCCTTGATTCCTCCAAAGTATGCTAGGAAACAGGACCAGAAGAGCAAAAGTAATGGTGTTCTGTTGCTTGGAATAGTTTGGAGGATTCAGTTGCTCCAGATTTACCAACACAACATTTCCCCCTTAATTAATGGACAGGTGTTCTAGTTAAAAAAAAAAATAAAAAAAAATAAAAAAATAATAATAATAATAATAATAATAATAATAATAATGTCACCACACACCTGGTTATTTATTTATCTTTTTTATTTATATTTTTTTCAAGAGGGAATTTGGTGTAACTTGCGGGTAACCTCCTCTCTAGTACCCTGACACACACACACACACACACACACACACACACACTCTGTACAATACACATTAATGAGGTGCACAAAGTTTACTATAATGTCCTAATACATTAATACATACACATACTTTCTCTCAGTGTGTGTGTGTGTGTGTGTGTGTGTGTGTAGCCCTGACACCTTCCTCAGCCTGTGTGTGTGTGTGTGTGTGTAGCCCTGACACCTTCCTCAGCCTGTGTGTGTGTGTGTGTGTGTGTGTAGCCTATGTGAGTGTGTAGTCCTGACACCTTCCTCAGCCTGTGTGTGTGTGTGTGTGTATGTGTGTGTGTTCTATAATAATCATACTGACAGACAGCGTGGTAACTGAATAACATTATTGTTTAAGGAGGAATAATAATAAATTTTATATTACCATACAGTGTTGGTAAATCTGGAGCAACTGATTCCTCCAGATTAATGTAAACAACAGGTCACCATTATTTTTGTTCATCTGATGCTGCTTCCTGCATGGCTGGCATACTTTGGAGGAATCAAGTCACTCTATCTAATGTACCAAAAGTGTAAGCATGTATTACCCCCTTAATAATAATAATAATAATAATAATAATAATAATAATAATAATAATAATAATAATAATAATAATAATAATAATAACAATACTACTACTACTACTACTCCTAATAATAATAATAATAATAATAATAATAATAACAATAACAATACTCCTATACTCCTACTACTACTACTACTACTACTACTACTAATAATAATAATAATAAGCTCTAAAGTTTGTAGGCCTATAGAATTAAGTTTGTCTGAAAAAAAAAAAAATGTTTCCAGCAATTCTCAACAAATGTTTATGTAATTTTTTTTCACTAATGTCCAGATGTATACCAGAATAATGAAGGAATACAGAAAACCCAGACCCATGCAGGCTTTCTCTGAGTTATAACATCTCAAGTCAGTTTGGTCTGTGAAGTGCCGAGCTGGGACAGTCCAATTTGTAAAGTGTAAAATTCAAGATGAAATATATATATAAATCTGTTTGTAAGGTACCATAGAATTCAAGAAAAAGTTATGTAAGTTGGGACAGTCGGTTTGTAAAGTGTAAAATTCAAGAAAAACAAATATATAAGTTGGTTTGTAAGGTTTCATAGTTGGTTTGTAATGCATAAAATATGACATAAGTGTGTTGTTGCTGTTTCTTTGTTTTTATTTTATTTCATTAGGTGTCTCACAAATAGGAAACATTATAATCTATGTCATTTGTTTTATCAATTTATAACGAACCCGTGTGAATCAACAAGGTAATTATGATTTTGAGGATGAAAGAAGAATGTTGAAGGCCTGGAAGACCCTGTATATAAAGACGAGGAAGAAGGTGACACACACACACACACACACACACACAGAGAGAGAGAGAGAGAGAGAGAGAGAGAGAGAGAGAGAGAGAGAGGTGAGACAACAAACATATAAAGACGAGAGAGAGAGAGAGAGAGAGACAACAAACATACATTCACGTAATATAAAAACGAGGGAGAAGGTGACACACACACACACACACACAGAGGTGGGACAACAAACATATACATTCAAATATAAGAAATATATATTATGGAAAGGAGGGACAGTTAAGGAGTTAAAAAGGAGTGGCTGGGACCGAAGGGGCACCCCAAACACTTAATAATAATAACAAAAAGTACTGCTCACACACACACACACACACACACACACACACACACACACACACACAAAACACAGGCAATATTATACTCTCCCTACGTTATATACTCTCTAAGTATATACTCTCCCTAAATACTGAATCAGTGAGGTAATCTATCACTCAATAAAACCAAACCTAACCTAACCTAACCTAACCAAACCTAACCTAACCTAACCTAACCTAACCTAACCTAACCAAACCTATCCTAACCTTAATTAAGTAAACCATACTGTATACATATATATAGATTAAGGACCCTGCATGTGATCGTGTATGAAAATTGGAGGCTTTCGATTCCTCCTGACCATGCCACGAAACGAGCTCCTTCCTTATAGGTGTGTGTGTTTCGTGACAATATTTGAAGGACTCATTTAACTCCAATTTTCTGACTACAACACATGCAGGGTCCCTTAATTAATAGAACACTCACCCAAGACAAATCATTCCATCAGTATGCAACCTTCACTATGCAGATATTTATACTGTAGATACATAGTCAAGAAGTCCTTAGTGTAATAAATCCATAAGTAAATTATTCAGTACATATATATATATATATAAATTAATGGAACACTCCCCCACCAAGGAAAATCACTGTAGTCACATAATAAAAAATGTTCAGTGCATTGGGGACCTAACTTACTTACTTCCTTCCTTCCTTCCTTCCTTCCTTCCTTCCTTCCTTCCTTCCTTCCTTCCTTCCTTCCTTCCTTCCTTCCTTCCTTCCTTGACCTTTGACCTAATTGGTTATCTTCGTAATTCCTTTTGAGACTTGGATTGATCTGAAAATGAAAAGAGAAAATTACTGTTCATCTATAATTAATGAATGACTACAATACAACTAAAACGATAATGCAGAAGGAACAATACAGGAATTATATATAAATGAATTTGGGTGTTTACAATAATAACTATAGAGACAGTATTTCTATAAGACCCACAAGACTAATTATATATATATATATTAAAAAAAAAAAAAATGAGTGTTAGTAAACTGCTGAAACTTCATCAACAAGACTGTGTCGCTGTTTTGTCACGAGATTAATTAAGGTGGAAGAAAGTACAGTGTTAACATAAATCTGGAGCAACTGATTCCTCCAAACTATTCCAAGCAACAGAACAACACCATTATTATTATTGTTCATCTGGTCCTGTTTCCTGGCATATAATTATACTTTGGAGGAATCATGGCACTCCAATGTAACCAAAGTGAATTACCTCCTTAATTAAAGACCCTGTATTCGTGTGTGCAAATTGGAGGCTTCTGATTCCTCCTGACCATGCCACGAAACAACCTCCTTCCCAATAGGTGTGTGTGTGTGTGTGTGTGTATCGTGGCAATATTTGAAGGACTTACTTATCTCCAGTTTTCTGACTACATTACAGGGTCCCTTAATTCGTCATGTTATTATTCACCACATGATATTAATTATTTTATTGGAAGAGGGGAAGAGAGTAGTGGTGGGTGGTGAGGGGAAGAGAGTAGTGGTGGGTGGTAAGGGGAAGAGAGTAGTGGTGGGTGAGAGGGGAGGAGAGTAGTGGTGAGTGAGGGGAACAGAGTAGTGGTGAGTGAGAGGGGAACAGAGTAGTGGTGGGTGTGAGGGTAACAGAGTAGTGGATGAGAGGGGAACAGTATAATGGATGAGAGGGGAACAGAGAAATGGATGAGAGGGGAACAGAGAAATAGATGAGAGGGGAACAGAGAAGTGGATGAGAGGGGAACAGTATAATGGATGAGAGGGGAACAGAGTAATGGGTGAGAGGCGAACAGTATAATGGATGAGAGGGGAACAGAGTAGTGGTGGGTGAGAGGGGAACAGTATAATGGATAAGAGGGGAACAGAGAAGTGGATGAGAGGGGAACAGTATAATGGATGAGAGGGGAACAGAGTAATGGATGAGAGGGGAACAGAGTAGTGGTGGGTGGTGAGGGGAACAGAATAGTGGTGGGTGAGGGGAACAGAGTAGTGGTGGAAGAGGGGAACAGAGTAATGGATGAGAGGGGAACAGTATAATGGATGAGAAGGGAACAGAGTAATGGTGGGTGTACGAGGGGAACAGAGTAATGGATGAGAGGGGAACAGTATAATGGATGAGAGGGGAACAGAGAAGTGGGTGGGTGAGGGGAACAGAGTAATGGTGGGTGTATGAGGGGAATTAAATTATATATATAGTATAGATGAACGATACAAGATGACGAAAGGAATATGAAGCTAAACTGAACCTAATGAAAAGAATACATCTATAACCTATACAATAATTATACAGTGCATGGGCCACCAGGACATACAGGCAGGCAGGAAGCAACAACAACAACAACAACAACAACAACAACAACACGAGTATAACCTATAAATAAAGACGACACTGAGAAAACCATATTAAAATCCGCACCCATCCCTTTCACTTCATATGTCCCTCTCTATCACTTATCTGTAATACTGTCCCTGCTTTTTAGAATTCACTTAGAAAATCAGCACCTCCATCCATCCATCCTTTATATTATAGCTCTGTCCGTCCCCTTTGAGTCCATTTGTCCCTATATATCGCTTATCTGTAAAACTGTCCATTGTTCCTGACTTTTAGAATTCACTTAGAAAATCGCTCGGTCGTTTCGTCTGTCACTCTGATTTAGAACCATGTAGTTATAGTTAGTGTCTTCCCATCAATCATCTTGGGAATATACGATAATGGAATTTTTTAGACTTAAGGTGGTATTATATACTTTTGGTATGTACTATTGACAACAAGAATTCGTACACACGCTGATGTTGTTGTTGTTTTCAAGGGTTTACAACATAGAGAAAAGGTAAGACTATACGTAACTGCAACACAACATTATTATTAAGTTTGTTGTTTTGGTAATCACCGTGTCACTTGGTAGACCATTCATTGCAGTACTTCCACAATAATGACTGACCTCTCTTTCCACATAGGAGTGTTACTTTGTAGACCATTCATTGCAGTACTTCCACATAAATAACCTTCTCTCTTTCCATATAGCCTGTGTTAGAATTCATGTGGCCAACCGTACGTACATACATACATTGAAGTGCCTCGATTCCTCCAAAATATGTCATGAAACAGAACCAATGAATAAGTATAATGGTATCCTGATGCTTGGAATAGTTTGGGTTGAATCATACATCCTCTTGAACGTATAATATATTCTCCTATATATATTATGATGACTCACTTTTACGACTTGGCCTAAATCTCCCGTTTCTATTCCTTTCATCCAAACTTTCTGGCCCGGTGACTTACTTTCCCGACACTCCCCATGCAGCTCCTCCCTATTGTAAGTCGTTTCAACTATAATAATAAGATAAATTTGGCTTGAGACGGAGACAGGAAGACAGCGAGCGATGTTCCACCACCCACCTGTAACATTATAACCAGACCAGACCAGACCAGACCACCTCATTTGGACGGTAAAGACAGGAAGACACTTGTGTGGATAAATTGATGGGTGAGTCAAACAAACATCCATTGAATTAGTGACAACAACAACAACAACAACAACAACAACAGTAACAACAACAACAACAACAACAACAACAGTAACAACAACAACAACAACAACAACAACAACAGTAACAACAACAACAACAAAAACAACTACGACAACAACAAGAACAACAACAATAATAACAACAACAGAAATCTTAAGGGACCATGAGTGTGAAGTAGTCAGAAAATTGGAGGTAAATGAGTCCTTCAAATATTGCCACGAAACATCATCAATAAGGAAGGAGCGTGTTTCGTTGCATAGATAGGAGGAATCAGAAGCCTCTAAATTTCAAAGAGGAAGATACTAGTATGGATATAATAACAACAACAACAACAATAACAACAACATCACCAGAAATCTTTATAATCAAGTTATAGACATACATATAATATTATATACACAGTCAATGGTTGGTGGTTGTATAAGTGTATGGCTAATAATATTCTGAAGCATCTTATATTAATTCATTCTCTTATTATTTTTTTTTCTTCTTCTGATATTTCTATCTTAAAAATTTCGTCTTTTTTTTCATCATACGGAAGTTTCCTCAGTTTTTTTTATTTTTTTTATTTCCAGTTTTTTTTATTTGTTTATTTATACTTTTCTAATTCTCACCCTTATCTTTTTATCTCCTATGTTCTCCTCTCCTCTCCTTCCTCTATACTATCTTTTTCCTATTCTCATCTCCTCATTTATTTACCTTCCCGTTTCTATACTTTATTTCCCTTCCCTTCCCATACTTTCTTTTCTCCCCTTCCTTTCCATTTTCCACTCCAATCTACCTTCTATTTCTTCCCTGTTTCTATTCTCTTCTCCCCTCCATCCATCCTTCCCTCCCCATTTCTCCTCTCTTCTCCCCTCCATCCTTCTTCCCTGTTTCTCCTCTCTTCTTCTCTCCTTGTGTCCTAGTGTGTGTGTAGGTCGCTGGGAAGAGGGAAATAGGGAAGGAGGGAGAGATATTTAGGGAAGAGAGAGACTGAGGTAGGTAAGTAGGTAAGGGAGGAGAGGTATGGGGAAGAGAGAGACATAGAGAGAGGTAGGTAGGTAAGGGAGGAGAGGTATAGGGAAGAGAGAGAGGTAGGTAGGTAGGTAAGGGAGGAGAGGGCAGGAGGAAGGGAGGGGGAGGGAGAGGGGGTGACAGGGGTAGATGAGAGGCCTATAGAAATCAATACCCAACCCTCACTTTCCCCTCTCTCTCCCTCTCTCCCTCTCTCTCTCTCTCTCTCTCTCTCTCTCTCTCTCTCTCTCTCTGACACACACACAAAACAATATACCCACACATGTACCCTCAACTCACTCCCTTGCAAGATGGAAAGGCACAATTTAATTTACAGTATCTCACCTGCACTAACTTATAAATAATGAAGTGTACATATATACATACATACATACATATATATAAGATGGTTGACCAATTTGCAGATGTAT
>JAWQEG010006848.1:20000-28491 GCA_033782935.1 Petrolisthes cinctipes | reverse complement strand
CCTTAACCAGAGTAGTAAATATCATTGTTTATTCAGTTCTTGTAACATATGCTGCAATACTGACCATCTGTGTGACACGTGTGGTAATCGATAGTGTTTGTGTTGTCTTGTGTATGTATTGGTGGTGCTTCCATTGTCTGTGTGTATGTGTGTGTATGTGTGTGTGTGTGTGTGTGTGTGCGTGTGTGTGTATGTGTATATGGCTGTGTGTATTTGTGTGTGTGTGTATGTGGCTGTGTGTATGTGTGTGTGTGTGTGTGTATTGGTGCCCCATTGTCTGCGTGTATGTGTGTATGTGTGTGTGTGTGTGTGTATTGGTGCTTCCATTGTCTGTGTGTGTGTGTGTGTGTATGTGTATGTGTGTATTGGTGCTTCCATTGTATGTGTGTATGTATATGTGTATGTGTGTGGTGGTGGTGCTTCCATTGTCTGTGTGTATGTATATGTGTATGTGTGTGGTGGTGGTGCTTCCATTGTCTGTGTGTATGTGTATGTGTATGTGTGTGTGTGTATTGGTGGTGCTTCCATTGTCTGTGTGTATGTGTATGTGTGGTGGTGCTTCCATTGTCTGTGTGTATGTGTATGTGTGTGTGTGTATTGTCTGTGTGTATGTGTGTGTGTGTGTGTGTGTATTGGTGGTGCTTCCATTGTCTGTGTGTATGTGTATGTGTATGTGTGTGTGTGTGTATGTGTATGTATGTGTGTGTATTGGTGCTTCCATTGTCTGTGTGTATGTGTATGTGTGTGTGTGTGTATGTGAGTGTGTTTATTGGTGTTCCATTGTCTGTGTGCATGTGTATGTGTGTGTGTGTATTGGTGCCCCATTGTCTGCATGTATGTGTGTGTGTGTATTGGTGCTTCCATTGTCTGTGTGTATGTGTATGTGGCTGTGTGTATGTGTGTGTATTGGTGCTCCAATTGTCTTTGTGTATGTGTATGTGTCTGTGTGTATGTGTACTGGTGCTTCCATTGTCTGTGTATATGTGTGTATTGGTGCTTCCATTGTCTGTGTGTATGTGTATGTGTATGTGTGTATTGGTGCTCCATTGTCTGTGTGTATGTGTATGAGTATGTGGCTGTGTATGTGTGTATTGGTGCTTCCATTATCTGTGTGTATGTGTATGTGGCTGTGTGTGTGTGTGTGTGTGTGTGTGTGTGTATAGGGAGGGTAATTTCGTGTGGTTTTATGTGCGTGTGTGCGTTTTCGTACTTGTGTTCGCTTGTATTTGTGAATTTTGCATTTTGTTGTGCGTGTGCATGAGTGAGCGTGTGCATAAGTGTGCGTGTGCATGAATGAGCGTGTGCATGAGTGAGCGTGTGCTTTGTTGCATGCATACTTGCCCGGCCTCAGGGAGCAATATGGTACTTCTCGCGTACCGGCACTGCAACAACCGACTTGAATCATGGAAGGTTATACTGTGGTGGTGGTGGTGTTACAAAGTGTGGTGTAGGTGGTGGTGTTACAAAGTGTGGTGGTGGTGGTGATGGTGTTACAGAGTGTGGTGGTGGTGGTGGTGGTGTTACAAAGTGTGGTGGTGGTGGTGATGGTGTTACAAAGTGTGGTGATGGTGGTGGTGGTGTAACAATGTGTGGTGATGGTGGTGTTACAAAGTGTGGTGCAATGGTGATGATTGTGATGATTGTGACATATGTAATTGTAGTGTAATGTGGTGAGTTATTCTAATGCTATAATTCTATGTAATGAATGTTAGTAACTTGTTGTAGTACTGTTATGAAGTGTTGGTCGTAATGTCGAGGTGCTGAGTTGAGAGTTTTTTTTTTTTTTTTTTTTTTTTTTTTTTTTGTGAGTGGTATGTTGGTGTGATGGTGTGAATTATAATGTAGGTTTGTGTAATGTGGTGGTGGTGGTGGTGGTGGTGGTATTATTGTGTGGGTCT
Source organism: Petrolisthes cinctipes (assembly GCA_033782935.1). Classification (NCBI taxonomy): domain Eukaryota; kingdom Metazoa; phylum Arthropoda; class Malacostraca; order Decapoda; family Porcellanidae; genus Petrolisthes; species Petrolisthes cinctipes. The sequence goes on along the minus strand of JAWQEG010006848.1, from coordinate 26,593 downwards.
GTGTAATGTCGTAATGTGTATAGTTTTTTTTTTTATTGTAGTAAATATATACCCACATGTCTTTCTATCTCATATGTTTCTTACAAGTGTGTACCTATGATAGTTGTGCAAGTTATGGTGTAATATGTCTTAATTAAATTGCATGTTATTGTGTTGGTTTACAAAATGTGTAATGGTATGTACAGCCACAATCAAATAACCACCGACACCTTCCTTAACTCGTGTAAATATATCAGTATCATATCAAAATATCATCATACAACAACACCTTATGTCAACTCAACCCCTTAACTTATTATTATTATTATGAGGTGCTGCAAAATCATACACGTGTTGTTCTTTAATACCTAGATATTTACTACGATGGAAGGAAAGTGTCGGTGGATATTATTATTATTATGAGGTGCTGCAAAATCATACACGTGTTGTTCTTTAATACCAAGATATTTACTACGATGGAAGGAAAGTGTCGGTGGATATTTGATTGTGGCTGTACCATTCTTGTTTTTATACATACATACATACAAACATAAAAATTTTGTTATATGAGTGAGGCCACAACTAGGGTAAAGGTCATCCTATCAAATCACTAGCCCATATCCAAATAATGTCGACACACAAGCTTCATGTAGGAAGGAAGGTCGTAAGATTGGGAGCAACACAATGGACGGTAGACCTTTTCATAATAAAACAGCCGAGGTAAAAGAACGATTTCTTCAGAACGCTTTTTTAGTCTATAGGAATGGATAAGTTAAGGTGGTAATTCTATTTTGGTACATTGGAGTGCCTTGATTCCTCCTAAGTATGCCAGGAAACAGAACCAGATGGATAAATATAATGGTGTTCTGTTGCTTGAAATAGTTTGGAGGATTCAGTTGCTCCAGAATTACCAACACAAAACTTCCCCCTTAACACGGTGGCTATGAGAGAACACTACTCTTCTAGTTTTGTGAGGTGTGGTGGTGAAGTATAATGTTGGGTGTGGAGGTGTGAGTGATTTGGAAGTATTAGGGAGGTAATTAAACTGCTGAGGCAAAAGAGCGATTTCTTTCAGGGCTCATTCGTCAGGGAATGGATAATTTGACACGGTGGCTACGAGAGAACACTGCCCTTCTAGTTTTTTGTGAGGTGTGGTGGTGGTGGCGTGTGATGCTAAGAGTGGAGGTGTCAGGGAAGAAATAAAAAAGCTGAGGTAAAGAACGATTTTTTTTTTCTTTTTTAGTTATTATTGGACACATAATCTGACACAGAGGCCAAGGAAGAACACTGCCCTTCTAGTTTTGTGAGTTGTAGTGGTGACGTGTAATGTTGGGTGTGGAGGTGTCAGGGATGTAAGGGACAGTGAGTCTGGCTGGGTGAACATGGTGCTGTGTTATCTTGTGGTTGTGTTATGACACCTCTTGGCAACACAGACAAGAGCTTGGTGCCCCAGTCCAGGGAAAGTGTTATTGGTTATTCTCCCCCCCCCCCTCTCTCTCTCTCTCTATATATATATATATATATATATATATATATATATATATATATATATATATATATATATATATATATATATATATATATATATATATATATATATATTGTGTGTGTGTGTTTGCCTGCCTTTGAATACGTGTTCATATGTATTCGTGTGTGTTAGAGTTTGTGTATGTGTGTTTGCGTGTTTGTGTATTTATGTGTGTGTGTATGTGTGTTCCTACAAGTTATATACATCATACTTTGAGTCAGAATATGTAGAATAAAGTGAAGCCTGCAGTATGCCACTAAGTCAAAGTTGGTACTACATACTGTACATACTTGGGCTCTGCTCCTACCTCCTTGGTGTTGGAAGCTTAAACTATGAGACATGTTTCTGGAGGGAGGGAGATTGGGTGAGCTGTTAATATTGTTACACACACACACACACACACGTCATTGTTACACACACACACACACGTCATTGTTACACACACACACACACACAGACACACACACACACACGTCATTGTTACACACACAAACACACACACACACACACGTCATTGTTACACACACACACACACACGTCATTGTTGTGGAGATGTAGACGCCAGCTGGTGAGAGAGAGAGAGAGAGAGTGAGATGAGGGAACATTACAAATACTAAACCATGTAATGTTACCAGTCAGTGAAGGTGTTGGTTGCTTGATGCTTTGAGTAGAGTCATAATTACGACCTTTGTTGACTGAGGTTAAGATTGCTGTATTGATATATAGGAGTGTTTTATGCAGAGGTTAGATTACTAATGTTTTCAGGGCCCGTGTCTCACTGTTTTTCGGGAATAACTCTGTAACTAAAGGTTGGATCAGTATGATGTTTTGCCACGGGTTATTTCACATCTTCCGCTAATTTTTGGCACTATAATGGATTACCAAAAGTGAATAATGGGATAGGTGGAGCCTGTGGACTGACGTGGTATATACGTCACACTATGATCGTTCGTATCCCAGTGTTAAATTTAATTAAAATGACGCATTTCTCGGGGACAAGTGCCTTAATTATTCACACATTGTCTTATGTGTGTTATACTGAGGTTGGAATTGCTGTGTTGAATATTTATGTGTCTCGTGTCATACTGAGGTTGGGTTAGGTTAGGTCACGTTAAATTGGAATTACTCTGTTGAATTAGGTTAGGTTAGGTTAAGTTAGGTAGGATTATGTTAGAATTACTCTGTTGAATTAGGTTAGGTTAGGTTAGGTTAAGTTAGGTCAGGTTAGGTTAGAATTAGACTGTTGAATTTGTAATATGTTTTATGATGAGATGAGGCTATGATAGATCAGGTCACGTTAAGTTAGAATTATTGTGTTGAATTTGTAATATGTTTTATGGTGAGATGAGGTTATGATAGATCGGGTCACGTTAAGTTAGAATTACTCTGTTGAATTAGGTTAGGTTAGGTAAGGTTAGATTACAATAACTGTTTTGATTTATTTACATGTGTTACGGTGAGGTTAGGTTAGAATTCATGTGTTGAATTTGTAATATGTTATGAATCTTTAATTTGAGGGAGATGTATGTAATTAAATCCTACTCTGAGTGGATGAGAGGATTACAACTGTCATCACTCGGAATAAACGTCCTGTGCTTTATTCTCTCTGTCGCCAATTAAATTTTTATATGTTTGTAATGGAGAATCTTAATGAGGAAGTTTAGTGTTGCCTTGTTGCTGCAATTTTAATGAAGGATAATTTATATATTCATGTATGTACTGTTGCCCGCACTTATAAATGATACAGTCTGCGTTGTCATTTCTCTTTTCCTGTACCAGTTATAAGTGCTGGCGATTGTATGTCCACTCGCAATCCAAAGTATGTATCCACGTTTGTTTCGAATAGCCTGATCGAGTATTAAGCGAGTTCAAGCAAATATCAAACAGGATAAGCGTTGTAATTGGTTCACTAGTATGTCAAATGATTCGAAACTTCAACAAGACCTGGATACAAATTTTGGATTACGTGTGTACAGTTTATATTTATGTACAGTTGTGGACTCGTGAAACCGCTACACTTCACGCATAGAATAGGACTCGTCGCCTCTGTACACCACGTCTCATCTTTCCCTATATTATAAGGGTTTTGGCACCCCTTCGGCCCCAGCCACTAGCTTTTAGTTCGTCAACTGTCCCTCTTTTCTTTCTATTTCCTTCCTGTTTGCTGTCTCACCTCTCTATCATCTTTTTCTGGAGCTATATGACCTCGCTGTTGCGGCGCCTAATATCAATCAATCAATCAATCAATCAATCAAATTCCCTATAAAATTATGATGTCTCTCTTTCATAATAAGTATCCAAGTCTTGTTAAAGTTTCGAATTCTCTGACATACTAGTGAGCCAATTAAAACATCCTATCTTAAACTTGCTGAAACTCATTTTTATTGTATGAAAATTGGATGGCTTCTGATTCCTCCTGACTATAATGCCACGAAACAGGCTCCTTCCATATAGGTGTGTGTGTGTGTGTTTCGTGGCAATATTTGAAGGACTCGTATACCTTCAACTTCCTGACTACATTACAGGTCCTTTAATGTATGTACTGCTATTCTCTCATTTAGTGTGACGAGGTAATTAAATGTTTATAGAACGCTGTATGGTAGATGGTATTATATGGTACTCTGCAACCTGGATCACTTTGGACTTCATGGATTATAAATTCAAGATTCATACACTCACACACATACATACATTTACACACACATTCATACATTTACACACATACTCACACACACATACATACATTTACACACACTCATACATATATATACACACACATACTCACACTCACGCACATACATACATTTACACACACACACACACACACACACACACACACACACAAACACACACACACACACACACACACACACACACATTCACACACTTATACACACATCAAAATCACAAGTGCCTGTCGTAATGAAATGAGAATATTTATAAAAAACACACGTTGATTGTGGTCGAGTAGTGACAAACAAAACTAGTGCTCTTTCAGTCAAGGGAAGTCGACCCAACTTAGCAAAAGGGACTCTGCAATGAAAGAACACAAACGAATGCATGGAAAAACGAAAAGACAGGACACCCAACAAACAACAACAATAAACCAACCAACCAACCAACCAACCAACTTTTACAGCAACTCACACGCAGAGACAGCAATACTAAACATTTGTCTCTTGATTACAGGAAGTTCATCATGGCAGATAACTACAAGGGTATTATGTTGAAGCCAGCAGCTCTTGTCAACCTTTGTGTCACTTCCAAGTTGGTTAATGAAAGACAAATGTCGTGGCGGGCGTTGCTCGCTCGCTCTCCCTGATAACATACACAGAACAATAACTTTCGAACACACACGATAACCTCTTTACATAGGACAATGTCTTACACACACATACACAAACACACAATAACCTCATTACACAGGACAATATCTTACACACACACACACTCACACACACACACATACACACACACACACGCAAACACAATAGCCTCTTTACACACACCAATAACGTATACATACACACACACACACACAATAACCTCTGTACACAGAACAATATCTTATACACACACACACACACAAACCCCATAAACTCACACAATAATAACTTACACACAACATTAAAAAAAAAGAAAAATACAGGCTTAGTTTGAATGGAATTTTATACGAATACTCTCTTGTGGTCAATGTGGAGGGGCTACAAAATCCTCCAAACTATGCCAGGAAACAAGTCACCTCAATTATACATACCAGTTAGGGATCTATTCTGTGGCATAGTTTGGAGGAATCAGTAGCACCCTTCTAGTCTATACACACACACACACACACACACACACACCAGAGTATCCCCATTAAGACCCTGTGCTCGTGTATGAAAATTGGAGGCTTTTGATTCCTCCTAACCATGCCACGAAACAAGCTCCTTCCATATAGGTGTGTGTGTGTGTGTGTGTGTGTGTTTCGTGGCTATATTTGAAGGACTCGTTTACCTCCAAATTTCTGACTACATCACAGGGTCCCTTAACGCGAACACAGACCCCCTGCATGCTAACTAATGTATGCAGTGACCTAAATGCATCTCGTGAAATCAAATCAGAGTCACGGCCGCTTCGCTTCACAGAGCAATGCAAAGTCAAGCAGTCAGCCACGAACAGTCAGTCAGTCAGCCAGTCAGTCAGTCAGTCAGTCAGTCATCAGCAACTGTCCTCTTCGCTTCACAGAGCAATGTAAAGTCAGTCAGTCAGCCACGAACAGTCAGTCAGTCAGCCAGTCAGTCAGTCAGTCATCAGCAACTGTCCTCTTCGCTTCACAGAGCAATGCAAAGTCAAGCAGTCAGCCACGAACAGTCAGTCAGTCAGTCAGTCAGTCAGTCAGTCAGTCATCACCAAATGTCCTCTCGCCTCTCCAGTCTGGTGGTCATTTGAGATTGTGTCGTGAATGAGAAATACGAAATACGTGTCTCTTCTGTTTGACTATTTGATGTACTGTACACTCGAGCTCGTAAATTCGCGACCACGTCCCCAAATGTTTATGTCATCATCTGAGCTGGTAACACTGTGTGGGGAAGGTGTCATTGTAGGTGAAAGATTGTATCATGGTCCCTCTACTATGTTCCACCTACTCTGATTCCTCCCCAAATAAATGTTACCAACTCAAATGGCATAAACATCTAAGTACAGCCACAATCAATTAACCACCGACACCTTCCTTTTATCGTGCAAATAAATCAGTATCATATCAAAATATAATCATACAACACCTTACGTCAACTCGACCCCCTCAATTATTATTATGAGGTGCTGCAAAATCATACACGTGTTGTTCTTTATTACCAAGATATTTACTTATATGGAAGGAAAGTGTCGGTGGATATTATTATTATTATGAAGTGCTGCAAAACAATACACGTGTTGTTCTTTATTACCAAGATATTTACTACGATGGAAGGAAAGTGTTGGTGGATATTTGATTGTGGCTGTTCATATGTGGTCGCGAATTTACGAGCTCGGGTGTACCCTACGATTCATACACCTTTTTTTTTTTTTTTTTTTTGCCTCATTAAGTGGGTATATAGCACAT
>JAWQEG010006848.1:7500-12500 GCA_033782935.1 Petrolisthes cinctipes | reverse complement strand
TAATTTACTCCTTGGATATTGTATTTTTGTATGTTAAATATTTTTGTTCGATTATTTTTATTAGACTTTATGTTTTCCTTCAAGAAGCAGTTATGTGAAGCGACAGGACTTTTGCGGCCGACTGTACATTCACTACCACTACTACCACAACCCATACCAATACACATCCGCTATCCCTATACCACTGCCACGACCACTATCACTACTACTAACACCACCACTACTACCACAACGACCAATACACATCCACCACCATCTTCAATAAACATCTACTACTACTACTACTACTACTACTACCACTACCACCACCACCACCACCACCACCACCACCACCACCACCACCACCACCACCACCACCACCACCACCAATAAACATCCACACCACCACTATTACAACCACCATTTCAATCCATCCTTCTTTGTATTTTTTTTTTCCTTTCTGCCTAACATTGACCCACCCTCTCTACCTGTCTGTCTGCCTACCTATGCCACATTTCTTTTCGTAAATCTTTCAACACTATAATACGGGACTGCCACCAAGTCTGTTTTTTTTTTTTTTTCTTAAAAATTTTTCATATCCTTCGCTTCTGTTTTTTATTTGTAACGTGATGCAGTTTAACATACATAGCCTACATATATATACATACATACATACATAGCCTACATTCATTCATACACATACATACACATACATCTATACATACATACATACTCATACATACATACATACATTCATATACATACATACATACATACTCATACATACATACATACATTCATATACATACATACATACATACCTTACTGTACATGTACACATACTGTACATACATACTGTACTGTTCATGCACATTTTCATACATCCACACACACATACACGCACACATACTCACATATACATACACGCATATATGCCCACATACCAGCACACATAATTGTAAACTCTGTGTGTCTGTGTGTGTGTGTGTGTGTTTGGATTGAGGCATGAATCTGTCAATGTGTGTGTGTGTGTGTTTGTGTGTGTGTGTTTGGAGTGAGGCATGAATCTGTCAATGTGTGTGTGTGTGTGTGTGTGTTTGTGTGTGTTTGTGCGTGTTTGGAGTGAAGCATGAATCTGTCAATGTGTGTGTGTGTTTGTGTGTGTTTGTGTGTTTGGAGTGAGGCATGAATCTGTCAATGAGTGGACGAGTGGGACGGCATGTTTGTGTGTGTTTATGTGTGTGTGTGTGTGTGTGTGTGTGTGTGCACTAATACACGTAATTTATAAGCGCGACTGAAAGTGTCTGTGTTACCGGGCCGCTTCCATTAGTGTCCAAATCATCATCATCAGAACCAGAGTGGAAAAAACAGTCCAAATCAGCTGTAACCAACCAACTCTCAATCACAACACAGTAAATATGTCGAGGAAAAATGATAATGAAACGCTGCCTAGTGTGGACGGAGAGATGTGAAAGCGAACCGTGCATGACATCACTCAGTATCTGTAATGATTCTTTTACTCTCTCAATTCAAAGACAGTGTGGATTGAGAGAAGTGAAAGAGAACCGTAGACATCACTCAGTATCGGTAATGAAACTCTCTCTCTCTCTCTCTCAATTTAAAGACAGTGTGGATTGAGAGAAGTGAAAGAGAACCGTAGACATCACTCAGTATCCGTAATGAATCTTTTACTCTCAATTTAAAGACAGTCTGGTTAAGGGACCCTGTGATGTTGTCAGAAAATTGGAGGTAAATGAGTCCTTCCAATATTACCACGAAACACACACACACACACCTATATGTAAGAAGATTGTTTCGTGGCATAGTCAGAAGGAATCAGAAGCCTCCAATTTTTTTCATACACGATCACAGGGTCCTTAAAACTGATGAGGAAAAAAAAAAAAAAAAAGTGTAGTAATGTTTATATGTTTTTGAATGGTGAAGGTGGAATGAGAAGATGATAACCACATTGTCATTTACACATTAATAGCTCGTAGGCAAGTATATCCGTCGTGTTTACGATGGTGTGGCACTGGTACTGTACGATGGCTTCATGGACACACCACAGGGCCATCGTATCAATACCACACTATCATCAACACCACCACCACCAACACCAATGTTCTTGCATATGACCTTAATGAAACCGAGGTACAAAACACGATGATAAAAATGGCTATAAATTCTACCATAGATAAAAAACAAAACAAAAAAACTCTAAATTGCTTATGACCGTATAATTCATTGAAGTAATATTGCAACATAATGAGAACTAGGTGATAAAAATAATCAGTAATTGTCGCGGTTCGCCTCATTGAATCAAATAATTTATCATGCTTGAAAATTTGCCAACACTGCGATAAATATTAAGCTGAATTGTCCATTACGTGTCTAAATTTAGTCATAATATACATAAAACATCGTGGGACTGTCTGTATCTTGGAAATCACAATATATGCTTTATCACTGTACATACATTCATACATGCATACGTAAATAATACATACATACATACATACTGTACACACATGCATAATTGATACATACATACACAATTAATTCATGCATGCATACATTAGTACACATACATACACAATTAATACATGCATACACACATTAATACATACATACATATATACATACATACATATATACATACATACATATATACCTGTACAGACATACGTACAATACACACATACATAGTTATACACCGACATACAGTATATATACAGTATATATGTACAGTCACAATCAAATAACCACCGACACTTTCCTTCCATCGTGCCAATAAATCAGTATCATATCATAATATAATCATACAACAACACCTTACGTCAACTCAACCCCCTCAAATATTATTATTATGAGGTACTGCAATATCATACACGTGTTGTTCTTTATTACCAAGATATTTACTACGATGGAAGGAAAGTATCAGTGGTTATTATTATTATTATTTTTATGAGGTACTGCAATATCATACACGTGTTGTTCTTTATTATCAAGATATTACTACGATGGAAGGAAAGTATCGGTGGATATTATTATTATTATTATTATTATTATTATTATTATTATTATTATTATTATTATTATTATTATTATTATTATTATTATGTGCTGCAAAATCATACACGTGTTGTTTTTTATTAGCAAGATATTTACTACGATGGAAGGAAAGTGTTGGTGGATATTTGATTACGAGTGTACAGTAACCTAGGGGACAAACTTTGAAACCTAATATGTGAAACACGTCACAAGTTTTATCTACCGAGACTGAAAGTTTTAATGGGGGACTTTCCAATTAATTTTCGTTCTTTCGTATTAACTAAAAAAAAGAAAAAAACTCTGGAATAAGGCATAAGAACAGCCATCGTTTCATGACAACAACAACAACAACAACACAACAACAACAACAACAGCAACAACAACAACAACACAACAACAACAACAACAACACAACAACACAAGATGAATAATGAGCCATACAAATTATTACATAAAGTATATTGAATAATTTTGACGATAATAAAATGTTAACTGTCTCACACCACCACCACTACTACTACTACTACTACCCTGTCTACCACCACCACTACTACTACTACTACCCTCTCTCCCACCACCACTACTACTACTACCCTGTCTTCTCCCACCACCACCACTACTACTACTACTACCCTGTCTCCCATCACCACTACACCCTCCAAGTATTAGTATGGAGTAGTGTCATCTCATTGCCACTGTTGTAGTTAATTAGTTAGAAAAATGGTCTGTTCATTACCAAGATTAAAGGCATCATAAAAGTTCATTCGTTATCTAAAACTGATATATATATATTTTTGTATCACCTACCGTTCTTTATATTCCCCAGACCTTCCTTCCTTCAATAGGTCTGTGTATCGATAATGGATATGTACATACGGTTGCCCATAGAAATTTTTACACGGGATATATGGAAAGAGAAGTACAGCAAATGAATGAATGGTCTGTGAATTGACTCAGGGATTGGAAAAACAACAAACCCAACAATAATAATAATAATGTTGTATTGCTGTTACGTAGTCTTACACTTTCTCTCTGTTGTAAACCATAAGAGAGAGAGAGAGAGAGAGAGAGAGAGAGAGAGAGAGAGAGAGAGAGAGAGAGAGAGAGATAATACAAAAAGTGATCATCCTTGCGTCAGAGAGAGAGAGAGAGAGTGTACAATTTCTTGTGGTCGATAGTACGTACTAAGTACAGTCGGCAGAATGTATTTGCGTCCATCTCATGTATTTAATATTGCTAAATAAGACCAGATAGTTGCCTTCTGAACAAGTTTTTATTTTAACAACATACGTAATTTACCATATGAGAACTATATATATCTGTCATCTCTTCATTAAAACTGTAATCACAACAACATCACTATAACCAATACATACGCACGCAGGTGAAAATGAAGCCAAACAACTTATGCTGCCGACTGTACAAGCGATTTTTTTTTTTTTTTTTTTTTTTTTTTTTTTTCCAGACACAGTTCTAGTGGGTTTTATCGCCCTCGCCTTAGTAACCCATGAAAAGGATTCCCGGCAATCACTGTTATATATTTTCTTTCTTTAATGTTGTGGAGAACTAAATGAATGAATGAATGTACAGTACAGTTGGCCACACATGAAGCTGGAACGCATCTTTACTTGTGAGGTATCTACAACATAAGTGAAAGGTGAGTAAAAGTTATCGTTTGTTGACAGGCAGACAGACAGTAATAATATTTTACTGCATGTCTGCCTGTTAACAAACTACACATATACATATTTTCTTCACTTTCCTTCCCTTTTGTAGCTACCTCACATGCAAGTAACGATACCCACTAGCTTCTTCATGTGTGGTTAACTGACTATACGTATTTACAAAGGTTAGGTTAGGTTAGGTTAGGTTAGGTTTCTCACAGACTTTTATCAGGTGGTGTGGATATATTCCCTTTGTGTTGAGAAGTACTGAAGGTATTATAATAACGAGAGAGAGAGAGAGAGAGA
>JAWQEG010006848.1:0-2500 GCA_033782935.1 Petrolisthes cinctipes | reverse complement strand
CTGTCCCTCCTTTCCTTCTGTTTCCTTCGTGTCCTTCTGTTTGCTTCGTGTCTTTCAGCTGTCCCTCCTTTCCTTCTGCTTCCTTCGTGTTTGCTGTCCCTCCTCCTCCTCCTCCTCCTCCTCCTCTCTGTCCCTCCTTTCCTTCTGTTTCCTTCGTGTCCTTCAGCTGTCCCTCCTTTCCTTCTGTTTCCTTCGTGTCCTTCAGCTGTCCCTCCTTTCCTTCTGTTTCCTTCGTGTTTGCTGTCCCTCCTCCTCCTCCTCCTCTCTGTCACCTTCTGCCTCATCTTACAGTGTCTGCCAGGCCTTGAGGGGGAGGGGGGGGGGAGGACGTAGTATTGCCAGGTCTGCTTGACGAAATTTCCCCAACTTCAACATGAGAATTTCCCTTTTTACCTCAATAATTCCCTCTTTACTCTTGAACATGGAGGAAAATCTTTATGGTATATATTTCGTCTGGTAGAAATTTCCCTGTTAACTCTTGAACAATCTTTATATAATTTCCCTGTGTGGATGTCAAAATTCCCTAAAAACAGAGAAATTTCCCTACACCTGGCAACACTGGGGAGGAGGGAGGGAGGGGTGTCTTACTATGTCCCCAAACAAATCAATCATGTATCCCTTTCACGTCATTGATGAATTGCATTAAGGGGGACATTTTGTGTTGGGAAATCTGGAGCAACCGAATCCTCCAAACTATTCCAAGCAACAACAGAACACCATTATTTTTGCTCTTCTGGTCCTGTTTCCTATGGCATACTTTGGAGGAATCAAGGCACTCCAATATATACCAAAAACGAATTACCACCTTAAGGGGAAATTTTGTGTTGGGAAATCTGGAGCAACTGAATCCTCCAAACTATTCCAAGCAACAACAGAACACCATTACTTTTGTTAAGCTGGTCCTGTTTCCTGGCATACTTTGGAGGAATCATGGCACTCCAATGTATGTACCAAAAAATAATTACCTACCACCTTAAGGGAAGTACGGTATTTCATTTTGGTAAACTGGAGGGCAATTGATTCCTCCAGTCAACGTCACGAAACAGACGACTGCAATGTTACTAAAGGTGATAATCTGTTTCCTGATATAGTTTGGAGGATTCAGTAGCACTCCAATGTACAGCCACAATCAAATATCCACCAACACTTTCCTTCCATCGTAGTAAATATCTTGGTAATAAAGAACAACACGTGTATGTATGATTTTGCAGCACCTCATAATAATAATAATTGAGGGGGTTGAGTTGACGTAAGGTGTTGTTGTATGATTATATTATGATATGATACTGATTTATTTGCACGATGGAAGGAAAGTGTTGGTGGTTATCTAATTGTGGCTGTACAGTCAAGAGTTTCATCCCTTAAGGTGGTAATTAATTCACTCTTGTTACATTGGAGTGCCTTGATTCCTCCAAAGTATGCCAGGAAACAGGACCAGATGAACAAAATAATGGTGTTCTGTTGTTGCTTGAAATAGTTTGGAGGATTCGGTTGCTCCAGAATTACCAACACAAAATGTCCCCCTTAAACAGGAGTAACTAAGGACTTTCTCATTGATATACCCACACGATAAATAAATGTAATAGAAAGGTGAGTCTCAATTATATCCTAAACGAACACTATAATTCGTGTTGTGCAAGTCGTTTTTTACAATTTAGGTTAGGATAAGTTAGCTTTTGTTAGGTTAGATTAGATTAGATTGAATTAGCTTAGCTTAGGATAGGTTAGGTCAGGTTAGGGTTAGCTTAGGTCAGGTTAGGGTTAGATTAGGTTAGGTTAGGTTAGGATTAGATTAGTTTAGGTTAGGTTAGGTTAGGTCAGGTTAGGGTTAGCTTAGGTCAGGTTAGGTTAGATTAGGTTAGGTTAGGTTAGGGTTAGATTAGATTAGGTTAGGTTAGGGTAGGGTTAGATGAGGTTAGGTTAGGTGAGGACAGGTTCAGATAAATAGGATAGTTCCCATGAGGAGTGCATCTATAGTTTATCATTATATTCTTATGGTGAGTATCACTGTGAATACACCAGGAAGACAGACAGACAGACATAGAGATAGATAGATAAGTAAATAGACTGTGAATATATTGGTATACAGACATACAGACAGACAGATAGATAGATAGATAAGACAGAAAGATAGACATATAGATACATATAAATAGATGGATAGATAGATAAAACAGAGATATAGACACATAGATACAGATAAATAGATAGATAGATAAATAGATAGATAAGACAGAGAGATAGACACATAGATACAGATAAATAGATAGATAGATAGATGAGAAAGAGAGATAGACACATAGATACAGATAAATAGATAGATAGATAGATAAGATAGAAATAATTATAGGTAGGTATGTAGGTAGACAGATAAAAATAAACAGCTTAAGGGATCCTGTGATGTAGTCAGAAAAATTGGAAGTAAACGAGTCATTCAAACATTGCCACGAAACACACACACACACACACACACACACACACACACACACACACACACACA
>JAWQEG010006847.1:0-17790 GCA_033782935.1 Petrolisthes cinctipes | reverse complement strand
GGGAGAATATGGTGGGGGGAGGGGGGAGAATATGGTGGGGGGAGGGGGGAGAATATGGTGGGGGGAGGGGAGAGAATATGGTGGGGGAGGGGGGAGAATATGGTGGGGGGAGGGGGGAGAATAATGGGGGAGGGAGCAGAGTAATGGGGGAAGGGGAGGGGGAAGAGTAATGGGGGGAGGGAGGAGAATAAGGAAGGAAGGGGGGGGAGATGAGTATATGTGGAGAAGGAAAGGGGGTGAGTATATGGGGTAGGGGAGAGGGGTGAGAATAATGGGGGAGGGGTGAGTACCGTAAATGTTGGGAGGGGGAGAATAATGGGGGAGGGGAGGGGGAGAATAATGGGGGAGGGGAGGGGGAGAATAATGGGGGAGGGGAGGGGGAGAATAATGGGGGAGGGGAGGGGGAGAATAATGGGGGAGGGGAGGGGGAGGAAATAATGGAGGTGAGTATATGTGGGAATGGGAAGGGGGTGAGTATATATGGGGACGGGATGAGAATAATGGGGGAGGGGAGGAGAATAATGGGGGAGGGGGGATAATAATGGGGGAGGGGAGGAGAGAATTATGGGGAGGGGTGAGCATATGGGGGAAGGGGGTGAGTATATATGGGGAGGGGAGGAGAGAATAATGGGGGGGGGGAAGGGGAGGGAATAATGGGGAGAGGGGGGGGGAGAGTAATGGGGAGAGGGGGGGGAGAATAATGGGGGTCTGTTTCATTACAATTAACCCTTCCAAGTATCCAACATCAAAATACACACAAACACATACACACAAATACACACAACAAACAATACACACACACGCAAAAAATACACTCACACGCAAAAAATACACACACACACAAAAATTATACACACACACAAAAATTACACACACATACACATACACAGTACGGTTCCATTTTGAGTCCATTACCATTACAGTCCAGATCTTCAATAATTTGAGGAAAATAAATATATGTTTTAGGTTTGGGAAAAAATTTATTTGGTTGACTTGTAAAAAAATTTCTGTAGTATAAAAATATTCCTGATATGTAATGTATTCTGAAATATATTTTTGCATTATCTCTCTGAAGCAAAGATCATATAAAATATATACTGTACTGTAATGAAGGCTATCATACAAATCAGCTTTATAACTATATATGTATACTACAGTCCTATGTATTTACAAACTCACAATATATGCCAATTAATTTACAGCTTGCAGTCTCCAGAAATTGTGAGGACATTGTGTATTGAATATAGGCTACTGTTATAATTTGTGAAGCCTTGACGGATAATATAATTCAGTTCTATGTTAATGTTATCACTATCAGTAATGACTCCTCTTCTTGTACCGTTTCTAAATTGAAGGATGTCTATAGTTATACAGTACCACATTCTGGGTAGCCTACCTTAGACACTCTACATCAACAATAGAATAATTAAAGTGTTCTTGTGATGTGTTATGCATACTTTACTTTACTAAGGTAATCCCTCCTTGTTCCATGAAGTAGAATGAGACATCTTAGGTTAGATGGGATTATGGTAAGGAAAAGAAAAGAAAATAAGAAGATAAGAGAAGGCAAGGAAGATACACAAGTGTATGCAGTATAATCTACAGGAGGAATAAAGAACATTATGTAAAAAATTCACAATCACAGAAAGGTAGTTACTGAGGAGTCATTTGTGTAACATCTATGTACAGTATTGTAATGCTAGTAACTTCAGGTTTCAGTGTTATTTTTTAATTATTATATTGTTACTTCCTCCCGATGATTGTAATGTACAGAACCAGGAAAGTACAACAGACAGAAAAAAATTAAAATGAACCTCCTTACACTCCTGCTATCATTTAGCTTATGTTTATGAGTTTTAGAGTAAATGCCTGCCTGGCTACAACTGTATTGTACTGTACTATGTACTTATACATTTAATGAACAAGATCTGTTTATGATCAGATCAAGTAATATATTAGGTCATAATTCTATAAATATGTGAGTGCATATATATTAGTATTTATTCATCCCTTATTTTTCACTGATCCCTCTGAAGGTTTTTCACACAAATAATATTATACGGGTACAGGAGCTGTATAGACAAGCCAGTACACTACAGTTAATAAAATTCAAAAGTTTACAGTATATTCCCATAATATGATTAGGTTCACAAAGGTTTGTGAAGAACTCCTTCCTTTTCAAATGTAATAAACACAGCAATAAAATCTATCAATCCTGTACAGTACAATAATAGGCTTTACACTGTAACATCTGACTGTATTATGATAAACTGTTCTTAATGAGAGGTCAGAAATTATATATGAGTACAAGACGTACTATCTGCAGTTAAATCTAAAATTATATATAATAAAACTATGATCTGATTTCGTAAAAATTTCCCCCATAGTCCACCACAGTTGATTGCTGTAAAGGGACATTTCTTAACATAAAACTAAAGTGAGTCATGTCAGGCAGGACTATGATCGGTGGGACAGGAGAAGTCCCATCAACAGGAACAGCAGGAGGTACAAGGGGCCAGCAGGGACCAGTGTTGTGGCTGATGATGGTTCACCAGTTGCTGCCTCTCTTGGTCCGTCCGATGTACACAATACTTCATCTGTGGAGGACAAGGTGGTCAGTAGAGAGGATGGTGGTGTGTACAACTGTGACGGTAACATCATATAACCATCATCATAATCATAATCATCTTTACCATCATCGTTATCAAGACAACATTTCCCTTTTTTCTACAGGCAACTGTGCAGTGTATATGTCTATGTGCATAGTTCAGTACTGTACTGTATGTATCTACAAGTATCTACACTACTATAATCTCCCTGATGACTACATACAGAACAGTAAACTATCTCTTAGTACTTACAGACTTAATACTAATGGATGTGTTCTAGAGTCGAAACCTGCACCCGTCTTCATTTTTCATTCCTGGACGTCTTTCACTTCCCAATCCTTTATCAATATATGTATTTTGGTTACTGAGATCTCATGTGGACAGCAAAGGAATAGATGATCAAGATTCCCTTTAGTTTTGCTTCGCTGAACATCTTAAGAAATCATCACGAGGTTCCGAGTATATAAATAAAAGCTAATAAATTATGTCTCATCTTGTACACTTCCCTCTACCACTGTTGTCTCGAGTTCCTTAACATGGCAATGTGGGAAAGGTAACCTCACTCTAACCCTTTCTATTCTCGATGCATTTTGTTTTGCCATTCACATCATTCAACACCTCTTCCAACACTTCCCTTAACATCTCGCCTCACCAATAATCATTATCTTTCCAATGAAGCAATCAATAGGTTTATACACTCACCAGCCCCCAAACTAATGGACTCATTATCCTAACTGTTGTAATGGCAATCAATCAATACATTCATTTGCCTCACAACCAATGAACTCTTTACAATCTTAACTGATGCCTGGATAGTAGTTGTAGTTATCCAATCAATCAATCCATCTATCCATCCACTCACCTGTCTCCCAGCCGACGAATTCTCCGTGCTTTTGGTTGTCATTCATGAGCCACGTCTCGAGGGGCTTGAAGTACTCACGGATGACTGACGCGTCCATCCTTCGGCCGCCAGTCAAGGCTGCCATAGCCTCGGGCCATTTCACGGATGAGCCAAGCTTGAGCAGGTCACTAATGGCAGGGAAAGTGGAGAGGAATCAATAATGTATTTGTTTGGGAAAGTAGTCACTAACCAATGATATCCTAAATGAGGTACAAACACAGGTTACAATATAAATTAAATCACAACAGCAGCAGTAGCTGCAGGGAGACTCCTATTACAGTTAAAATTAGAGGAAACTAAGGACAACTTACGTTCCTTTACATTTGCTCTGTACAACTTTAATATTCCAGGACATGCAAGACACTAGCAGCTACTATTTTATCAATGTTTTGAAAAATATTTCTTTGATAGTTGTATATACAATATAGTATTCACACATAAACAAAGTAACACTCAAACTAATGCTGGCATAAATGTACAGGCATTTAATGTAAGAATTATAAAGTACTGTACAGTACAAGTATACCTGTCTAATGTATAAACCAATCAGGACTCACTCACCCCAGAGCATTGCCAGCCTCAGTAGACTGGTAGATGTCACATTTGTGGAGTGGTTTACTGGGGTCTTGTGGGTCATACTGGCCAGCCTTCATGCACAGAGCCTTGTGGAACTGGAACTGTACCACATAGCTCACAAAGTACCTGCAGGGGAGATGGGACATTGGCTTGACTTGGATTCATCATAGATTTTCTTTTATCTGTGTCATAGAAAAAGATATTGGAGAGCAAACACCTATTGTAATGGAAGCAATACAATTAAAGTTGCCAATGAAGAAGGGAGAGACAATTTTAAGAAAAAACAACGGAAAATGCCAAGTTGAAGAGTTGTTTGGAATGACTGACTAAAAGACTGAAAAATTATCTATCGTAAATCGTTATATATATATTAATGATATTCATTTATGGTATCAACTACTTAATGAAGTTGTGTGCAGAGAGAATTCATATATTCCAAAGCACACACGCACACCTGCACGCTTACACACAACACACACACATGGACACCTACACACAACACACACGCACACCTGCATGTCAACACACCCACACACACATTCTGGACAACTGAGCATCTAACCTGATGTATGGAACATTAGCAGGGATGTGGTACTTGGCGCCGGGGTCAAAGTCAAACTCTGAACGCTGCACTGGTGGCTTGATGCCCTGGATGTTGTACCTGTATAATAGTCACAGCTTTAAGGGGAAATTCTTTTGAAGGCTACTGGTTGCTTCAAATTACCCTATGAAACAAATCACCTCAATATTACTAATAGGGGACCTGTTTCCTGACATAGTCTGGAGGAATCAGAGACCTTCCCATTCACTGACAAAAAGAACTTCTCTTTAAATGGGATAATTCAAGGTAAATGTGAGATAACTCTGAGGGGTGAGAGGATGGAGGAAGTGAAGGAGTTTAAGTACCTGGGTACAGTTCTATGTAAATATGGAAGTATTGAAGGAGAAATTAGGGAGAGAGTAATGAGAGGTAGACAGGTCATAGGATCACTGGGGAGGATTATGAAGGGTAAAAGTGCGAATATGGAAGTGAATAGGGGACTATGAAATACGGTAGTATAATCTTGCCAACACTGACATATGCATCTGAGACATGGACATGGAGTAGGGCTCATAAATCTAGAATAGGTGCAGTGCAAATGAGTTATTTGAGAGGAGCATGTGGCATTACTAGGTGGGATGGAGAAAGTAATGAGAGTGTGTATGAGAGATGTGGTATGAGTGAGAAGGCAATTGGTATTGAGTGTGGAGTGGTTGAGAGAGTGAAGCGTAATACATTGAGGTGGTTTGGACATGTAGAGAGAATGCAAGGTGAGGAGTTTGTAAAGAAGGTGTATGGAAGTGAAGTTGTGGGACCTGGTGTGAGAGGAAGACCTCCGGTTAGATGGCAGAACAGAGATGAAGAGTATATAAGGGAGAGAAACGTGAGGGGCAGAGTACGGCTTGACCAAGTAAGGAGGGAGTGTTGGAACAGGGTAAACTGGAGACACTTCTGCCGTGGCCACCCTCCTTGGGGGGAGTTCCCGGAGGGAACAAGGAGTCAGAGCTATAGATAAATAGATAGATAGAATTGACCAAGTACAGTACCAGAATTAATGCTGTACAATAGTTAAATATGTTTCCAACATCATTATCCATGAATCTGGAGACATACCAAGTTACCAATTGGTACAGTATGTGATATTAGGAAAGTGGTAGAGTAATAATAATATTACCTGAGATTCCACCAGGCACAGTTCCAGTCCTTCTCGGGTGTCTTGCCGCTAAAGACGTCCCAGCGCCAGTTGTCCATCAGGTATCCAAAGGGCAGGAAGGTGATCTTATCCAGGGCCATATTCATCAGGAAATTGATGTCCGCCTCGTCGTCATCGTGAACTTCGTCCAGCAGACCCACTTTGGCAAGATGCTTCGGGGTGGCCACACTCAGGGCCAGCACATCCCCAACAGCCTCATGGAAACCTGATTACCATGACAATAATAAACACCCAGAAAAGAAAAGGATAGAATCTTGTTATCAATTCTAGTGAATTTCATATTATATTTTCTTACATGTCATTGTTAGCAGTATCTTCATCATGATCTTGAGGGCCATATGTAAAGAATGTCATAAGCTAGGTGATGAATTTTCCATTATGGTCCTGACACAGGCTTTGACTTATACAGTATATTGCATTAGGTACTTACCCCATAAACTATACGTATATTAATCACTAACTATACAGTAGTGTTCTGTATACAATACACAATGCTACAATTATGAAGACCAAGACTATGATTGCAATGTGGATACAATTGCAACAAATGCATCATGCCTTTACGTACAGTACTTCTATTGCTTTTCTGGTTAGTATGTTTTATTTTTCACACATATCAGATATAATTTTTGGACAATTGTTTTGTGCTTTTGATTTATAAATCCATGGCTACTAACTGCTAATGTGTAAAGTTACCAATACCAGATGGAAATCCAAACACAAATTTTCAAGACTTTACAATAAAGCCATGAATGGAAAATTTATAAGTCAAAAGTAATGTCACAATTATGGCCTAACAGACCTAAAAAATAGGCCTAAGAAAGTAAAGCCATGAACACACCTTCATGAAACTCAAAAGTAATACCAAGACCATGACATTGGTGGGTATAAGGATTGAGGGTAGGATGCTGCTGGTAAATTTGATTTTAATTGCTCCTTCAAACTGTGAATACAAACAAGTACAATATACAATCCCTGGCCACCGACAACTCCTATATTGGTGTCACTACCCTAGTACTGTACTGTGTAGTCAGTCACCTGGGTTGGAACCAGTGCGGAACACTTCTGGTTGGTGTTTGTACTGTAAGTAGTATTCAATATGGCCCATCTCATGATGAACAGTGATAAGGTCCTTCATGGTCACAACTGTACACTGCTTGACCCTGGGAAATCAAAAGTGGCATTGGGTTGGATTTATCTACATACAGTAGTTATTGCTGTACCTTGGGTGTAACTTAATACTGTACAGTATTCTGTGTTAGAGAAAGATAGGATTCACTACTCTGTACAGGTATTTAAATGCCAAAGCATAAAAAGAAAAGTATTAGGTGGTCTGATGTTTGTACACAAGAGAACCCTGCATCTATGAATACATGTTGGTGTCACTTCTAAATGTAGGTACAGTACTAGTATTCAAAGAAATATCCTTACAATTCTGTGATTTAGATTACTTTTAGCTCCTTGTTTTCCATTGCACATTAGTTCTTAACACCTCTAAAACAATAATCATATTTGCCAAGAATATGTAAACTGTATTTTCACTGTCATGGGATTTCTGAAGTAAAGATGCTTACACTAGACAGGGCCAGGTAAGATAATGAGTTCCAATGAGTACTGTATACTTGTATATGTCAAAGATGTGTGTGGGTTACCATGGAAGTGACCATCCAACCTGTGACTCATCATTATGCAGAATGGTACCTGTACATATTTTTACCTTCTATATAGAGTATGGTCTAGTTACTCTAGTACAGTATGTTAATTGATTAAAGTGTTAGGTCTTTCCCATTTAGCTAAACTGCAGTCATAAGCTTCAACGTGCACAAAGATTTTTCACCATGCATAACCATACATATCCATTATTATTAAAGAAGTATTAACACAAATTACAACATTAACAGGAGATATTAATGACAGTATTGGCTGTTTTTCTGTAGCGGATGGTTAACATTCAGAACCAATATTATTATCTCATCTCTGGTTAACTGCTGCACAACTCCCAGCTCAGAGTGGCAAGTGTTCACCAATCAGAGTTATCCATTCTCATTTCAGCTTACCATCAACCACAGAAAAACAGACTTTATGACAGTGTTAGTTTATTTTGTTAGGGATGCTATTATGAAGGGCTACATGTAAGGAAACTTGGTGAAGGCAGGTCTATTACATACATCTACTCTATGTGGAGGTAACACACCACCACCTTGCCTAAGACATTTTATACATATGACCCAATGAGAGATACAGTGTAGAAGTTGGTCAACCAGCCAAGACCTTATTTAAGTCAATCACATACGATTTCTGTTTGAATACCAAGGAAGCTACAGTACAGTATAGTCATTGTGGATAACATTTCACTAAAAGGTGATACAAAAATATGAATGGTTACAATAAAGTTTTGGGCAGCCATATGGCAGAAAAACAGTAGAAATAAGAGAAGTCATATCTTCTGTGAAAATAAACACCACATGATTTCATAAGCGTCAACATAAATTTTGTTGAGAGAAGGATTTTTTTCATGTGGTGTTCCTTTGCACATAGTGAAAATATAAGGTGTTTTTAACCTGCCAAAAATACACCCTTTTCATTCAAAATACAGCACCAGGCTTCAAATATATAATCTGAGTAAAATCCACCATTTCTCTTTTGTACATAATTATTCCATTGCATAAAAATAGTAAAGATTTTTATTAGTTTACATTGCATACTGTAGACCATAGATCTTAAGAAACAATGTGAGGGAACTGGTGTATTTTCTCCTAGGTTTGATTAAGTTTCGTAAAGGTATCCAATTAAGCCAAGAACAGACAAAACAAGAAATAGATACAGGAAGCAATAAGTTCTCGGGGTCACTGTTAGTGTGTCGTGCTTGTCCCTCACCTGGGTTGGCCCCTTCCCGGAACACTACAGGAAGGTGTTTGTATTGAAGGAAGTATTCAACGTGGCCCATCTCGTGGTGTACAGTGATGAGGTCGCTCATTGTCACGTCAGTACACTGCTTGATTCTTTGGTGCAAATGTCGTAGGGGAAGACAATAAGAGAAGCTTATATGAAACAGAGAAGAGGGAAACTCAGAAGGGTGCATGTTTTGATAAAGTGTGAGAGTTAGACCCATAGTAGCCCAGTCTATTCTATGGTTGCTTTTATCAAACCATTTTTGCTAATACCAAGCACCAACAAACAGCCTCAGCAGTGATAGGGTTATTCATCATCACACTAATAATTCTTTCTGGTGTTGCCTAATCACTTATTTTATTGATGCAGTACAAACGTCAAAAGAGTATATACTGCTTAGCATTGTGAAAGATCCTGGATAGTAAAAGGGTTATTGATAAATTTGGTAATCTATTCAAACTATGGGTAATTTATAAATTATTCTAACAGATACTATATATATATTTTTTTTGTGTGATGACATCTGTAGCAGGGAAAGGGTTAATAAGGAAGCTATCAGACCATCTCTCAACTCAATTTGATTCTTGAGTTCACAATGTAAGGTAAATTATATAGTACTTTACCAGGAATCCAGACTGTATTCAGATAACTTAAAATCATACAGTTGGTAAGAAATAAAGAACTTTCAATTCCCTTTAATTCATACAGTACTGTATATGTTTATGCACAATTCATATATAGGCCTACTGTACTAAAATATTGTTCAAGTCTTGCTTTAAAAACACAATGTATGTAGGCCTCCTTCTCATAAGAATCTGCTTTAAAAAGACATAACAAAACTCACAGACCCTAGGTGAGAAGTTAAGCTGCGATGGGAGCTACGAGGGAAGACACAAACTTTCATACCGGTACAGTATAGCACACAATAAACATCATCATCATCATGTGTGTGTCTAACCTGAAATCTTTGCCATTGCAGAAGTCCCAGGCGGAGGCGTGGCAGATGATGTCCCGTTCCTTGGGTTTCTCAATGATGCTCTCAGTCCAGAACTCAGGTGGCATCTTAGTCAGGTTCAGTGACCCAAAGAATTCGTCGGACAACTCAAACATCTTACGTGGTGTGTAGTTCTGAAAGAAGTAGTCAATATCAGAGATTTTTTTTTATATCTTACTTGCATGGGTATCTAATATTATGGACCAGTTAGATACAGTACAGTGATGGAAAGGTCCCCATCCAGGGCATAAAGTCTTGTGTGGTGAGTAGCCTTGAATATCTACTAATGTAATTCATTATTATATTCTTGATTACTATAAGCATCAACTGAGAAGACTAACATTTATAGTCTAATGGTGCCAAGCTCAATAATATGAAATCTTGAGAATAATAATGTGCACATTAATACATAACATAAATATACAAATACTTGTACATATCAATATTGCATATAATTTAGCGACTGACCTGTTGAACCATCTGTGGAGTGACATCAACATGTGACTTGCCCTGGTAAGGTATGGCTATGGAGTAGACTTCATTCCAGGACTGTGACCACATGTTGCCCAGAAGGTGAGCTGGGATGGGGCCACGTTTGCTCACATACTGCTCACCGTATTGCTGTATCAAAACATTTATTTACATGTATTTTGGGATATATAAATGGAAAGTAGTAGGCCTATCCCTTAAACAATAACTAATTTTGTATTCTCCTTTACTTATTATTTGATGATTTTCCTGATCAGAGTGAAAAACTACTGTACTAATGTATTGTACAGAAAACAGATCAAATCAAAGTTTGTACTACCTCACGGAGCTTCCTTCTGACATATGCATGCAGTTGCTGGTACAAAGGACGCAGCTGACCCCACAGTTCTTCCATGTCTTCACGGAAGGTGTCAGATTCGTATGGATACAACCACATGTCTCCCATGTTGTCAAAACCTGAGGATGTAAAAGTGCAGATCAGAATGCAGACTTTTATGTACAGTTATGCAACACCTTTGAAGGAAATGGCCTAAAAAATGATGCAGAACTACAACTGTTGATTGACTATGAAATATTGGTTATTAAGATTCACTCAAATGGATCATTTACATTCACCTGATGCACGACTTTTAATCATGAGTGTACATACTGTGCCAAACTATTCCAATCTGTGAAAACTTAAAAAGGACACAAGAAGACCACACATAGTTCAGCAATCAACATCATCAAAAAAAATTTTCTATCTAATTCATCTATCATTATAACAACTAATTTTAAAGTGTCAAAGTGTGTTACCATTGAGTTTTGCAGCTTTGTTTGCCAGTCTAACAAAGAGTTTGTAGTGATCCCTGACCCTGCGGCCTGATGCATGACGCCACATCTTCCACACATGTTGTAGTTCCCCGTAGTCACGGCTGGTGCGTAGGATCCTCGTAAGGTCTGAAAGGAGGGGGACAGAAACATTAATGTCTTACTGCATTCAACATGTAAAAGTTCTTCACTCAGCTTGGGTAAGATTTTAAAGGCTGGGGAAGAAATTAAGAGACTGC
Source organism: Petrolisthes cinctipes (assembly GCA_033782935.1). Classification (NCBI taxonomy): domain Eukaryota; kingdom Metazoa; phylum Arthropoda; class Malacostraca; order Decapoda; family Porcellanidae; genus Petrolisthes; species Petrolisthes cinctipes. The sequence continues at coordinate 6,526 of JAWQEG010006847.1, read as the reverse complement.
TGACCAGAAAAACCTACGAGTACTGTATAGCTTGTACCAACAGGGAAAGGAGACAGAAAAGAGGGACATGAAGGAAAAATAATGAAGAAGGGACAGCTGATGAAAGGAATAGTAATGGCTCAGGTCCAAAGGGGTGCCCAAACCCATAAACTATTGCCCACATCCTAGTTGTTGTTGAAGTTCCTCAAGCTGTCTGGCCGAACAGCCCCGAGCTCCTGAGGAAGGCCATGGCCTGAACCGGGCTTTCCCACAGTGCCCTCAGAGATGATAGTAGATGATATCACCGGACTGGAGTCTGGTGGTGATGAGTGGGTCAAGAAGGTTGTTATATAAAAAGAGAAGGATTAGAGTGCTGCACATCCCTACAATTAAGGTTTAAATACAGTGGCAACTTTTGTTTATCTTAAGGGGGTAAAACGGTGTTGGTAAATCTGGAGCAAATTATTTCTCCAAACTATTCCAGGCAACAGACTACCACTCCTTCTGCTCATTCTGTCCTGTTCCTGGCATACTTTGGAGGAATTAAGTCACTCCAATATACCAAAAGTATACGACGACCCTTATTAAAGACCACTGTGGAGATGAAGAGACGAGGGCGACGCTTCTACTTTATGGCAGTGTGTATAAAGATTGTAAAAAGAAACCAACTCTGACGAACCCAACAAGATACAATGTACCCGTTTGTTACCGTGGAATTTGCTGGGAACAACACCACCTCACGACAAGTTTTGGGACAACACATGGAAACTCATTAGTGTTGACAACTTGACATTATTCTTCTACGTACAGTCAAGTGTCGTGCCTAGGACCTTACAACATCCTTATAATAATAATAATAATAATAATAATAATAATAATAATGCTGGCTGTTTGTAAAGTGTATAGGAATGAAGGCTTGCTGGAGTCCATATAAAAATGTAAATGCAGCTTCGAAGTCAAACACATCAACAAACATTTGAGCTCGTCTCGAAAGAAATCCCAATTCGCATTATGTTCGCCATGAGAGGTCTTCTATTTATCTATTCACCAACACTTTCCTCTCACACAACACACAATAACTTTCAATCTAGCATACTCAACTCACCAAGAATGTGCTGGTGCTGGTGGTGCGGGTGATAAAACCGAGAGAGTACCCGTTGGAAACCTAATTGACTAAAGGGTGAATGGAACATGGAAGGCAGGCAGACGGACTGACAGACAGACCACCAGGGGTAAGGGAAGGAAGGGGTAAGGGAAGGGAAGGGGAGACTTGAGTGGGTACAAGATAGCTACTTTCACAGCCAAGGTACTAGCCTGTACCTGACATGACCTGGTTCGATTCTTTTCCTAGATTGACTCGACATCTGGTGGTTATGTAAACTGGTAAAGGTCACATATACTGGACATTGTAGGAATCCGATTAACATCATTAACTCCACATCTTGCAAAACTCAGTACTGGATTCTTTATAAAAAATACATAGTTGTCCAGCAGGGGGAAAGGGATATATTGCCTACGGTGATGTGGGTAATACTTTCAGGGTTTGGGCGCCCCTTCAGTCCCGAGACACCACTATTCAAATCTTCAACTCTCCTTCCTTTTCCTTCGTGTTTGTTTGCTTGCTGACTGTCGACCCTCACTGTCTCCAAGGTGTTTCTGTCCTACCACGGTCTTCTTACTTTACCTTTAGGCTTCATTATAACCTAACCTATGCTTCTTAAAATACAGAAACAGTCAAGGTTTACACCATTATCAATAATTATGAAAGTATTCTGAGAGGTGAGATCCCTAAAATGCGCATTGTTTAAAAGTGTGTGCGCGTCTCTCTCTCTCTCTCTCTCTCTCCTCCGATAAGCTAGGTTAAGTGAGTACATACGTCTTCGATGACCTGATATGGGCAAGAGAAACTGAAGTTGCCCGTTGTTATATAACTTTCTCTGCCAACCCTCCAGCAAAGTCCAAATGTCAGTCAAACTCATCACTGTCACAAGCCGACCATTACATTACAATAATTTTACTACTATTACGTTATATATGATGCTGTTAAATACAACCACGTGTAATAAGGTAAATTTTAACCGCATACACACGAAAACTAAATGAAACACTAGGTACAGTCACGGTCCAAAGTTTCCCTACTCCCTTGGCTGGCAGGAAGGCGAAGTCAGTGTTAAAGATAAAGAAAAATGTAAACTAAATATCCGGCTATGCTTAAGGGACCCTGTAGTGTAGTCAGAAAATTGGGATATAAATGAGTCCTTCAATTATTGCCATGAAACACACACACCAATATGGAAGGAGCTTAATTATTTCGTGGCATGGTCAGGAGGAATCAGCTAGAAACCTCTAAAAAATTTTATACACGATCACAGCTAGGTCCTTAAATAATATAAAATAAATAAAAACCTGCAATTTCACTCTTCAACTTCCATCCAACCCAGCCACACAAAGGTCAACCCTATTTCCACACTATAATAGCTGCTGGTATGCAAAACTTCCCGATTAATTAGAAAAGGCCGGATGGTGTATAAGTTTTTTTTTTTTTTATAGTTTTATTCCAACATGCAAATGGTTGTGAAAGTTGAACAGCAGGTTATGTGATTAATTATTCAAGGGGACGCAAACTTTTTTTGAGGAGAACATCAAATGGAAATGGGCACTATATATGCTTCTTAGGTTATTTTCATACATTCTTCATTATCCCTTACATCTTTCCTTTTTTCCTCATTTCATAATTATTACATACCCTTCATTTTCCCTCTCATCTTTCCTCATTTTTTCCTCTTTTTCTCAGCCTATCCCACTTCCATCTTTCCACCTTTTCTTTTAAGCCTACTTGAGAGAGAGAGAGAGAGAGAGAGAGAGAGAGAGAGAGAGAAATTTTAAGAGAACTCAAGGACTATAAAATAAAATAGCGAATATTATGATGGCAGTGATCGAGGTATGTACCGTACAGTACTATTGGCCACAAGAATTCGTACACACGCTGTTGTTTTCAAGGGTTCACAACATACAGTATAGAGAATTAATTTTAAGACTACGTAACTGCAATACAACAACATTATAAAAAGGTTTGTTGTTTTGAAGTCATCGAGTCATATGGTAGACTACGTAACTGCAATACAACAACATTATAAAAAGGTTTGTTGTTTTGAAGTCCTCGTGTCATTTTGTAGACTACGTAACTGCAATACAACAACATTATAAAAAGGTTTGTTGTTTTGAAGTCCTCGTGTCATATGGTAGACTACGTAACTGCAATACAACATTATAAAAAGGTTTGTTGTTTTGAAGTCCTCGTGTCATTTTGTAGACTACGTAACTGCAATACAACAACATTATAAAAAGGTTTGTTGTTTTGAAGTCATCGAGTCATATGGTAGATCGATCATTGCATGAAGTACTTACAGAATAATGACCTCTCTTTCTATATAGCCTGTGTAAGAATTCCTGTGGCCAACTGTACAATAACTCCAAGCTATATAAAGTAATAATATATAGTCTTTGTAGTCCTGTTGTTGACATAAGTATACCGGTTATCGTTGTTGTCTTCTACTTAAAACAAAACAAAACGGCCCCTTCTTTGAAAATAAATGCTGTATACGACCCTATTTTTTTTACTGTGACTGTACGTAAGTGATTTCAACGGGACAACAGCTAGAGAGAGAGAATGAAGAGGGAAGGAAGGAGAGAGGAACGGAGAGAAGAGAAGAGAGAGGGATAAAAGAAAAAGGATAGGTGGCTGGGAAGGAGCGGAGTGAGTGAGAAACCGAGACCGAGAAACGGATCGGAAAAAACAGAACGGTCACGAAAAAACGGATTGAACCAAGAGAAAGAAATGAGGGACGGATAAGAGAGGAGAGAGTGATGACTGAGGGATGAGGGCGAACGAACAGAACAATGGAGGGAGGGAGAGAGGGGAGAGAGAGGGAGAGGGAAGGAGAGAGGGAGGGAGAGAGGGAAGGAGGGAGGGACATACGGTTGGTTGGTTGGGCAAGAACTGTGGGAGGGAGGGAGGGAGCGAGGGCAGGAAGAGGGGGGGAGGGAGGGGAGGGGAGGGGAGGGAGGGAGGGAGGAAGGGGGGAGGGAGGGGAGGGGAGGAGAGGGAGGGAGGGAGGGAGGGGAGGGGAGGAGAGGGAGGGAGGGAGGGAGAGGGGGGAGAGAGGGAAGGAAGGAATAAACAGCCTCCAGCAAATTCAAATCTCCGGGTCTGACTCTGACGTGCAATGTTATGAAACGCATCGAAGAGTTACGGATAAATATTCTCCTCGGGTTGGTTTGTGCTCTTTGTACAGTACTTCTTCTGCCCCATGCCCCTAGCCTCTCTTCCTCTTTCTCTCCCTCCCTCCCTCCCTCTCTCTCCCTCCCCCCCTCCCTCTCTCTCTCCCTCCCCCCTCTCTCTCCCTCCCTCCCTCTCTCTCTCTTTCTCCCTCCCTCCCTCCCTCCCTCTCTCTCTCCCATCCCTCCCTCTCTTTCTCCCCCTCACTCTCTCTCTTTCTCCCCCTCACTCTCTCTCTTTCTCCCCCTCACTCTCTCTCTCTCTCTCTCTCTTTTCTCCCCCTCACTCTCTCTCTCTCTCTCTCTCTCTCTCCCTCCCTCCCTCTCTTTCTCCCCCTCACTCTCTCTCTCTCTCTCTCTCCTCTCTCTCTCTCTCCAGTTATATTTTTTTTTTCTTGCTTGCCTGCTTGCTTGCTATTCTAACTCCGCCCCTTCCCTTCTCTCTCATTTCTTCATTCCTTTCCTTCAGTATATTCGCTTTTATCTCTCTATTTTCTATCACGTATTTTTTTTTTCTCTTTTGCAGTCAACCATAACCCCCACTCCCCCCCCCTCTCTCTCTCTCTCTCTCTCTCTCTCTCTCTCTCTCTCTCTTACATTATCATCTTCTAATCCTTCCTTCTGAATTTATCTACATTTTCTTTTCCTCGTCTTTCCTCCCTCTGAACCTCTTCCTCTTTCACTTACCTCCCTCCTTCCCTCCCTTCATTCTTTCTTCCTTTACTACTATTCTCCCTCCTCCTCCTTCCTCCCTACGTACATTCTTCCTTTACCAACTACTCTCCCTCTCTCCCTCCCTCCTTCATTCTTCCTTTACTACTTCTCTCCTTCCATCCCCTCTCCTCTCTTCTCCTCTCCTCTCCCTCCCTCTCCTCTCCATTCCTTGTCTCCTTACCCTCCATTATTCCTCCCTCTCCTCTCCATTCCTCGGTCTCCCCATTACTTTCCCTCCCTCTCCTCTCCATTCCTTACCCTCCCATTATTGCCTCCTTTTACTCTTTTCCTGCATCTCTCCCTCGACTCTATAATCTATCCTGTACAGACATCAACATCCTCTCGCATAATGCTTCCCGTTAGTTAGCCCATTCGCTGGCTGGTGTACACGACCTCTCTCTCTCTCTCTCTCCTCTCTCTCTCTCTCTCTCTGTGTGTGTGTGTGTGTGTGTGTGTGTGCTTCTTACTGGTGAACTATACAACTACACTAGTACACATTCTCTCTCTCTCTCTCTCTCTCTCTCTCTCTCTCTCTCTGTGTGTGTGTGTGCTTCTTACTCGTGAACAATTCAACTAAACATTCTCTCTCTCTCTCTCTCTCTCTCTCTCTCTCTCTCTCTCTCATTTTAGGTGTGTCTGCCCTAAGCCTTTCTCTCACAGATCCCATATATTCCTTTCATCCTAAACTCATTTCTCAGCCCTACGAAATGACACTATCACCTCTACCATACCACATTTGAATATTTCTCTCTCTCTCTCTCTCTCTCTCTCTCTCTCTCTCTCTCTCTCTCTCTCTCTCTCTCTCCAATCTACCTGCCCCTCCTTTTTTTATTTCTCTCATATTACCACAATCCAATCTACCTGTTCTCTCTCTCTCTCTCTCTCTCTCTCTCTCTCTCTCTCTCTCTCTCTCTCTCGTCAACACAATCCAATCTACCTGCCTCTCTCTCTCTCTCTCATCAACACTATCCAATCTACCTCTCTCTCTCTCTCTCCAATCTACCTGCCCCTCCCTTTCTCTCTCTCTCTCTCTCGCTCTCTCTCTCTCTCTCAAACAGATCACCTGGAAATGCTAACACCTGTGCTCTATCTATACATAAACACCTGGTTTGAGCGAACATCTGTGAATACCACGCATATACAACAGTTGTCAACAAAAGTGGTAGTGGTGGTAGTGGTGGTGGTAGTAGTAGTGGTGGTAGTGGTAAGTTGTGGTGGTAGTAGTGATAGTAGTAGTGGTGGTGGTAGTGGTAGTAGTAGTGTTGGTGGTGGTAGTAGTGGTGGTGGTAGTAGTGGTGGTGGTAGTGGTGGTAGTAGTAGTAGTGGTGGTAGTAGTGGTGGTGTAGTAATAGTAGTGGTAGTAGTAGTAGTAGTAGTAGTAATGATGATGGATGATGGTAGTATTGGTAGTGGTGGTAGTAGTAGTAGTGGTAGTAGTAGTGGTAGTAGTAGTAGTATTGTAAGTAGTACCATGTAGTAGTGAACTTTCAATCTACAAACTCTGGTATAAATATGACAGAATAGAGGGAAGTAGAGTGGTGTTAAGTATATATAC
>JAWQEG010006846.1:25000-28762 GCA_033782935.1 Petrolisthes cinctipes | reverse complement strand
ACATACGAAGGAAGGAAGAAGGAAAGGAGGAAAGAAGAAACGAAGGAAGAATGGCTAAAAGGAGAGATTAAAGAGGAGGAGGACACGAAGGAAGGAAAGAAAGAAGGAGAACTACACACACGAGGGAAGAAACGAAGAAAGAAAAGAAGAGACTAAGAGAGGCTAAGAGGAAACGAAGAAATGAAGGAAGGAAGGAAGAAACGAACGAAGGAAGGAGAGAAGGAAGAAGAAACAAGAGAGGCTAAGTGGAAGCAAAGGAAGGAGAGAAGGAAAGAAGAAACGAAGGAAGGGAAGGAGAGGTGGGAAGAAGAAACGAAGAGACGAACGAAGGAAGGAATGAAGGAAAGAATAAACGAATACACGAACGAAGGAAAGAATAAACGAATACACAAACGAAGGAAGCAACGAAGGAAAGAATAAAAGAAGAGAGGCTAAGAGGAAACGAAGGAAGGAGAGGTGGAAAGAATAAACGAAGGAAGGAAGCAACGAAGGAAAGATAAAAGGAAGAGAGGCTAAGAGGAAGGGGGTTAAGAGGTTCCCAGCTGAGTGATTCCCACCATTACCCTCCTGAGTGGCTGATTTTGCCGAGGTGAAGTTGCGTGGGTGATGACTCGTGTTGCGATGCTGCATGCATGATCTGGGCTGCCGGGGCGAGCACTGGGGAAATTGCACATTAATCTGGCAGAGGTCGCAGTTAGTTGGGTCAAGGAGGTAAGGTGTGTGTGTGTAGAGAGAGAGAGAGAGAGAGAGAGAGAGAGAGAGAGAGAGAGAGAGAGAGTTACAAGGAGTTACAAGGACAAGTAGCACCTCAAAAGGTCTTACGACCCATACCAAGGAGGTACCGTACGTGTAGTAGCAGTTGCTAACTAATAGTGAGAGAAAAGTATAGTAAAGAGAAGGCTCTCCCCACCCACCTCTCCCACCCGCATTGCAGGTATGGAAATGGAAATGTACCTAACCTGGAGGAAAAAAGGCCGGACTAGGAAAATTTTTGTACAGGAAAGGAGGAAACAATCACTTTAACTCTAAAAATAACAGGCTTGGCAGAACTTTGTCTAACTGTGTCTTGAACTGCTCTATCGAGGAACTATCAACTACCTCTGCTGGTAGCTGATTACAGACATTGCAGATTTTATATGTGAAGAAATTACCTAACGTATTATGGCGGAAGCGTTTCAAGTCTAGTTTCCATCCATGGTTTCATATCCACGAAGGATTTTGAAACTTCAATTAGTTGACCTCTCAAACGTCTCGTCTCTAATGAGAAGAGACCTAGTGCCTGCAGCCTTCTCTGGTAGCCCATGTGCTTAATTGATGGGATCAGTTTGGTGGCCCTAGCCTGGACTCTCTCAAGCCTCGCAATGTCTTTCTTGAGAGTCGGCGACCAGAACTGCACAGCATATTCCAGATGTGGCCGAACCAAAGAATTGTACAGAGTGAGGACTATCTCTTTGTTTCTAAATCTAAATTGCCTCTTTATGTAACCAAGAAGCCTCTGGCTTTCTTCTCTACTTCGAGGCACTGCTTGGAGAATTTGAGGTCACTGCTGATCAGTACACCTAAGTCTTTCTCCAAGTCAGTACTACTAATTTCATTTCCCAACAAAGAGTAACTGGCTCTCTGATTGGCTGGACCTATGTGCATCACTTTACACTTGTCCAAATTGAATGGCATCTACCATCGTTCAGACCACTCTCCTACTTTCTCTAGGTCTTCATGTAGTTGTTCTACATTTTCAAATGATGAAGCATTACACCCTAACTTGGTGTCATCAGCAAATTTTGCAATTCGACTGACAATGCCCACATCTATATCATTAATGTAGATTATAAAGAGTAGTGGACCTAGAACTGAACCTTGAGGAACCCCACTTGTTACTGATGCCAACTCGAGGCTTCCTCATTCATTACTACTCTTTGGCGCCGGTCAGTCAGCCAATCTCAATCCATTTAGCAAGCATGCCCCTTATTCCAGTGCACGGGTTTTTGCCATCAACCTCTGATGAGGTACTTTATCAAAGGCTTTCTGAAAGTCCAGATAAAGTATGTCTATTGCCCGGCACTGGTCATACTCAGAAAGCATACCGCGGAAATTCAATCAAGTTGGTCAAACATGAACGCCGACGCCTAAAACCATGCTGTGAATCATACAATAAATTATATGATTCAAGATGATCTACTATTCTATCTGCAACTATACCCTCCAATACCTTTCCTACTACAGATGTAAGGCTGATTGGGTCGGTAGTTTCCAGGAAGAGAGAGAGAGAGAGAGAGAGAGAGTAGAGAGAGAGAGAATTAAATAAAAAGAAAAGCCAGTCAAAACAACAACACTAACAAAAAAAAAAAACCAACCCCCCACCCTTCCACAACTCTAGCACCACCCCCCCCCATCCGCACCCCACACCATCTTCAACACCTTCTCCACCATCTTCAACAACAACAACAACAACAACAACAGCAACAACTCCCTCCTGCCCGCTATTTATCTTTAATTGTACTGAGATAATTACACTAACTACCTTGCCGGGTCGTTATCGCTAAGGATCACGGCATTACAGACCCCCCCAAACCCCCCCAAACCCCCTCTTTTCCCCTCTTTCATTCCTTCCCTTTCCGCGTTCCCTCTTCCCCCTTCCTTTTCTTACCTTCATTTCCACCCTTGTCCTCTCTTTTCCTCTTTTCATTCCTTTCCTTTTCCTTCTTCCTCTCTTTAACATTTCTTTTCCCTCTTTTTCCATTCTTTTCTTTCCCCTTTTCCCCTTTTTCATCCCTTCCCTTCCCCTTTTTCCCTTCTCCCTTCCCTCAGTTCCCCTCTTTCTCCCTTTCTCCACTGTTTTACCCTTCGTCTATTTTCCTAATCATTCTCTCCTTCCCATATTTACTTAGCCCTTCCCTTCCCTTTCCTCCTACTTAGACCCCTTCCCCCCAATACCCCTCTCCTCCCTTCCATGCACCTTTCCTCATCCCCCTACTAAACCTTTCCTTTCCCTTTATCCCTTTCCCTAGTTTCCCTTTTCCCCACTTCTTATGTCTGGGTCTGGTTCCCTCTATACTCTCCCATCCCCTTTATTCCTTTCCCCCCTCTACCATTCCTACTTTCCCAGGATCCTTCCATCAAATAGTTGCCTGAAAAAGAAATATTACAACTTATATTTCACTAACAAATGAAATGCCCAGACTTGCAATATACTAAAACATTACTAAATTATACACCAAAATATCACTAAATCATATGCTGTAAAGATCATAAAAAACAACATCAGCGATCAAACTAAGACAATAAATAACACTGAATAACAAGAGATACAGCTAAGAAAAAAAAAAATAAATAAAGAGTACAGGCACACTGAAACAAGTGTATATATTATAGGGAAGCAGTCGAGCAGAAATTATTATAGGTGTGGGTGAAAGTTGTGAGTGAGAGGGAGAGCAGAAGTTGTTTATAGCAGTGGGCTTGGCTTGGCTTGCCTTGGGTTGGGTTGGGTTGGGTTGGGTTGAGGGTAGGTAGGTAGGGGGGTTTCTGGGAGTTATAGACACCGGCACCAGAACGGAAATTATGGCCCCGTCTGAGTTGCTGGGACAAGATGAACTCGCTCTTGCTTCCAGGGTCCTGCTTGCCCTCCCTCCCTCCCTCACTCCCTCCCTTCCTTCCCTTTAGACCTTTTTCCTTTAATACAAATTCTTCTTCTCATTCTCTTGCTTTTTTTTTATTTTTTCCCCTACTTCTCTATTGCTCTGTCCTTCATTCATTTCCTTTTCG
>JAWQEG010006846.1:7500-20000 GCA_033782935.1 Petrolisthes cinctipes | reverse complement strand
TGGTCAAATATTTGTGTACTGCCTGTTTGAGTGAGACAGAACAAGATATAAAATTACGGTCGTTTCTAACATTATACTGTATATCCGTGAATTACACTGTACAAACTCTGAGTCACTCTCTCCTTTCCTCCCTTCACAGTTCTGGGGGCGACATCTGAGGCGTCCACTACACAGCCTTCTAATCGGGAGGGTCAGTTTGCCTTTTAAGAATGCATAAACTTTCTCGACGCAGAAAGTATTTATATAATTTCAAGTTTTTGAGCATCTCCACAAAATTCCTCTTCTTAAAGAGATATTACCCATAGATTTCATGCTACACTGACTATAAAATAATTATGAATACGAATTAAGGAAATAATGAATAATCTTATATGCATTTTTTTTTTTTTTTTTTTGAGAAAAGAGTTTGAAAATCACAATGGGTGTTTTTCCTAACAATTTACTCTCTCATTGTATGTATTGTTATGTTTTGGGTATTAGCATCAAACACTTCCCTTCTTGGTTTCAGAATGCCCAATCCCGTACGTGACTGTGGGTGGCCATTGTCTCTTCTTCGATGCATTAGAACAAGGGTCATGGCAACATTCAAGGAACTTTTGTGAACAGCTCCAGGGACACTTGGTTAAGATAGAAACTGACAACTTTATGGCTGATGTGTTCGACCACATACACCATCATGGTATGTATGTACAGTATAAAAGATCTTGCATGATTATGAGGAAAATTTTCTTGGATTGTTTTCGTCTGAATTACTTTTGAATTGGCCTCAGTATCACAGAACATATCTTTCGTTAAACAGTTACCAATTTTTTTTTTCTAGCATCTGCCATTTGCTTCTGGGACTCGCTATACCTATTCTAATTGTCTGTAATTTACGATGTCATAGAATTGATCCTACCCACTTTGCAGGACTCGGAGACGCATCATTCTGGATTGGTGCAAACGACTTGGCACAGGAAGGGGTGTGGAAATGGCATGATGGCAGTAACGTCAGGATGGGCACTCCCTTTTGGGCATACTTGGCCGAAAAACCCCCAAAGCAGGAGCCCATGGGTGGTACAAAACAGAACTGCTGTTGCTTGAATACGTACTACCTATACTTTTTCCATGATTACGCCTGTGATCTTGAATTTTCGCCCATCTGTGAATATAGTGCCAGTAAATCCAATGCCACTGACTCCAGTTCAAGGGATTTCATTGTCAACGGGCTCAGTGTTAACTTAACTAATAAACTAAAGCAAAGAAAGTTCATTAACTAACATAAACAAAATGAATCATGAAAAGTCCAGACCTATACAGATATCGTAGTTAATAATAAGCCCAGGCAGAAAGGGAACCACATGAAAAAATGCTGCAAGAAACAGAAAAGCTTTCAAGAATTTGGTAGATGATTGGACTGAACCCATGATGGATGATATTGATTATAATTACCCTATTAGGATTCAATTATACCTGCCTATTATATGCTGCGTCTTAACATTATACAATACATTGCTGTATTGAGAGTATATCACTGATGTCATTCTTCTACTAACTTCTAACTGGGAAAATAAGGTTGTTATTACGTTACCTAAACAAATTTATTATTGAGTAAAATAATAAAACTGTATTATGCTATCTTAATTATGTTACTACTATGTTGTTGGAATGTAAATGATGTGTCTATTATAATAAAATTTTCCAATAAGAATATTATGGTTTTGATTCATTTAATTTCCTGGCTGTAGAGTAGGGAGGCTTCCAAACAGCGAGGAAGACAGTTTGTCTCTATCTAATAAAAATTAGAAAGGTCACGGGGTGAAATGGGTTAAAATAATACATTCCTGCTTGAAAAATAAATAGGAATAAGATCATAAGGGTAGTTTTGTGATCAATACTTTCTAGCAGCATATATCATTAAGGCAAATACATTGTTCGACAGAGAAAATTTCAAAGAGTCCAGGTTTGCACATTTTTAATTTAGAGGGTTACTGACTCCTCCAAATTATGTCTGGATAGAGACCACCTTAGTAAACGAGCAAAGTATAACAAGTTTTGAAGCATAAATTGAAGGAAAAATTAAACTTACACTTTCCCCACAACAGATGACCACCGCTTACCTTTTCACAGACAAACAGGTAAACAAATAGATAAACAGGAGGGTACATTAAAATAAATAATAATAATAATAATAATAATAATAATAATAATAATAATAATAATAATAATAAAAAAAGATATCTTTTATAGTGAAAAAGATGTCAAGTAACCAAAGAATTACTTTCTCCCCTATCCACTATCTTTGCCACCTATTTGACTAATTTGTTTAACACTGAAGAGCTAAAAATGGTTTAAGGGGATAGTATACTTTTCAAAGATTGGAGAGCCTTGATTGCTCCAAAGTATGCCAGGAAACACACCCAGATGAAAAAAAAATTATAGTATCCTGTTGCCTGGAATAGTTTGGAGGAATCATTTGCTCCAGATTTACCACCCAAAACATTGTGCTATATAATACCCCCTTAAGGTGACAACGGTGCCTGACAAGACGTGGCTCTACACTACAAGGAAAGGTGACAAGCTGACCACTTCCCACACTGCAATATGACAAGTTCTCAACACACCTGATATGAGTGTTATCATCTATACAGGGATGGGAAAAAACTAATTCCTTTCTATACATCAAATTAATTCTGATGACAATAACATCTTGGGGTATTACCAATTTTGACAAGTTCACCTGTAGGGATAGGTATCAACATTATAGTAAGCATGTATTATCGTTATTCACAAATATACATGATCATTATCTTCAGAAAAAAAAAAAAAAAAAAAAAAAAAATTATGAACCTTTTGTTACCATCTGTGCCTCCACTGACACTACAAGCACTCCCACGTACTCCAAACCTTCTAATAATACATCGATTTATTTTATCTTCCTGCTGCTGGTGTCGAACTCCTACTGCTATAAAAGCTGACTGAAGCATCACAGCGTCAGTCCTCCTCAAACACCTCCATCATGAACAAGTTTCTCGGTCTGGGTATCCTCATGGGTAAGTTTGTATTTTTTTGAACAGGTGTTATAATGATGAGGCAGCTGGAGAAATGGTTGAGGTGTACAAGGTAGATCAAACAGCAGCATGTGTAATGAAGTTTGTAATGATAAATGAGGTGATAATCTTTGAAATTCATGATCATTAGGATACCTCTATGAAGTATTTAATTAAGGAACCATTTTACTCATTATCGCCATTGTCAAACCCATGATATTTCTTTTAAGTGTAGGGTGTTAAGCCAACTAATCTAAAGGGGTTAAAAAAATAATCATGAAAAACGCAGGCAGAATATTCAGGATGTAAAAGATGTATTAGTAGATGACGGAAAAATGTTGATTGTCGTACTGAATATATTGATTTGTAGTCTCTTATAGGGATACTGTACTAATACTGTTGTGTAAATTCCAATGATGTGGAAGTGGAGATATACAAATTATACATATATTTAAACGAAGTCTTTTCATTACTAACTTTACCTTTATTTCCCTTTAAGGATATTTTAACGTTACAGCATATAATGATGACTGTAATGATTTTGTTACGCTCTCTCCTTTCCATTCCTAGTCCTCGTTAAACTTAACAATTTTCTACAGCTCCACTTCACTTTCTCACTACATTTCCTATATTCATACTTAAAAACTTTCTCACACTAACACTTCACTTCTCCACATTACCAAAACAGTTCCTCACCCTCCCATTTCATTTGTCTTCTGTACTAGCGTATCTCATTCTTCTTTCCTCCTCAGTGGTGGTGTTGACGGGAGGGATGGTACCAGAACCCAGCACAGGAGACGTGGAAACTACTTATGGTACGTAAATATTAAGAGTTCTTCCATATCATTCGCGTAATTAGTTTGGTCCTATAATGATATTCCTGCAGAGAAGTTACAGTACAGTATGTGTGTCTCTCACGGTACATGTTCCATATCACATCAAAATTTTAATATATCCAAGCTCCAGCGAATGAATAAATAGCATAATGTCTCTCCCTCACATGTGCAGGCTGCCCTATACCCTAGGTGGATGTGAAGGATCGCTGCCTTTACTTCAACCCTCTGGAGAAGGGAACATGGCAGGAAGTGAGGGCCATTTGTGAGCAGCTCCAGGGTCACCTCGTCAAAATAGACACCGCCAACTTCATGAAATACATCGTAGCCTACATACACGATCACGGTCAGTATACACGTAACGAACAGTCAGCCACACAGGAAGAAGTCTTGAGATAATATTTTCTGGTAAGAACACCCTTTACAACAAGGTTATATTGAAGATTCACGAGCAAACCGAGGTTTTTTCGCACATTTATTCTTTTTAATTCAGGGCTGTGTTACTAGAAATATTCTCCGAAGCACCAACTAAATATGCATGCGTCCTCTTGTTGCTGACGAAAAAAACAACAACACTTTTTGGGTCCTCTTCATACGTGGGTGAGCGCCTCGTAAAACATACCGGTACTAAATGAATGGGACCTAAGAGAGTCCGCTACTAAAGACTAGCTAAATATAACATTTCCAGACAAACATATGGAGGATGTAGGACTATAGTTCAGTAACATGGTAAGTTCCAGCTGCACTTGACACATGAAACATTACCATCGTTTCTAACAAAAATAAGTTCAGAAACACAAGGCCTAATACAATTTAATATAGTCTGTTATTTATGGTCTCTGTACTTGATTTCATGATACTGAACCCACGCGTCTTCTCTACAGAAATTGACAACCAGGATTACTGGAACGGTGCCAATGATCTAGAGAAAGAGGGTTCATGGCGTTGGCACGATGACACCCACGTCACGATGGGCACTCCATTCTGGGGTTATTTGGTGAGTCTTCCCATTGTCCAGGAGCCTGGAGGAGGCACTGAGGAGAACTGCTGCTGCATGATGCATACTTTATTGTACTATTTCCACGACTGTAGCTGTGATGCTCTCTTGTCTCCCATCTGTGAATTGGACGATCCCCCTCCAGCTAATCCTCCTTCCGTCCTTTCTGACATCTAGCCAAAAACCTGTCTAGGAACTTTACTTCTTCCTCTTTCCCTCCTCTCATCCTTCCTGAAGGAAATATTGCCATCTCTTCACCTGATAAAGCTGAATTCTTCTCTCAAACCTTTGCCTCTAACTCCACTCGATCGAACCCCTTTTCTGTCCAGCTCCATAATGCAAGAGTTCAGTCTTTCATGTACACAACTGATCAACTCTGCTGGAACACTCTATCTACATCCATCTTTCCCCCTTACTACGACTTATGCTACTTCAATATGCAATGTGTCTACGCATCTTGAACAAAATTGGACATGATTTTGGACCACTCTTACTGTGTCTTTACAGGCGAGGACAATAAGCGAGCTCTCAGCCATTTAGTCCTCATCTTTTTATATACATAACAAAACTTATGTATAGTATGCTGTATTGTATACAGTATATAACGAATGTCTAATTTTAGTGGACTCAAGACTGACACAGCATCACCGTCACACTCTCACACCTTAACTCCACCCTATCGACTCCAAGGAATGGTTTTAGTCATATTGATGTTTAGTTTAAGTTGTAAGTTAAAGGTTTTCTATATTTCTGATGTATAATATTATAATATTGATGTTTAAGATGTTATATACGTAAAAATGGACTTACATTTCCTTAAACATCCCCTTGTGAAGTACCTATTATAATAATTAAGTATATGGTACATTACATACATACAGCATCTCACTGTCTTAGCTCACGGTCATAAAGTAGTTTAGGGTAAAATACAAGATAGGTTATCTCGGAACCATTAGATATTGTATACTCTGTCATTATTGACATTATGTATGTTACTTAGAGTGATGAATACCATTCGGTACCTATGAGGATCAGGACTTGACATTTCCTTCTACACTAAGGATAATTCATCGTGTAAGTTGTTAACTCGGTAAATCCAGAAACACATATACAAGCAACCGATATTAATGTTTATTTTATTGTACCTAAATAATTGATTTCTCATCTGTCCAAAGAAAGAAAAAGACACGAAACAGGGAGATACAGGGTAGAAAACTAAGTACTGCACGAGTGTAACAAGCTTTCAAAAGAAATAATAAATCCAAAAACATTAGTATATATGGTCTGTTTCATGGCCCATTGTAGGTGAATCACTAATCGACGCCACCAGTACTCCTTTCAACTGTGGGTGTGGGTTATATGAGCCTTTTCCTGTCCCCTTCCTTCAACTGTGGATGTGAGTTAGCGTTGTCCTACCCCTTCCTTCAACTGTGGGTGTGGGTTAGCTTTGTCCTGCCCCACTCCCCTTCTTCTGGAACGCCCCCCCCCCCCCCCCTTTTCACGTCTGGCAGCAATTTCCTGGCCGCGATTGTCCAATATGACAAGGAGATCTGCATTCCAAAATTGGCCCACAGTGGGAGGGAGGCAGGGAGGGAGGTGGTTGGTCAGACAGTTCCCCTTTCTAACTGTCCCCTCACACTCACCACACTCTCCCCTTCCACGGCGTTAGGGACTATAGGGGATGGGAAGGGGTTAGGGATTGGTTAGATGATGTAAGGTTGTAAGGATTGGAAGTTGGCAGAGGCTAGAAGTATGAGTATATGTGCTGACAGGGATTACAAGTTAAAAAAATAAGGAGATTGGGGTTTTCGCAGAGTTTACAAGCTTGATAGAGAGAGGGGTTAGGAGTGGCAAAGATTAGGACTTCGAAAGGGTTTGGATGAGGGTTAGCAGGGTTGGAGATTTACAATAGTCTAAGGGTTAAAATTAATGAAACTAGATGTAAGGGAGTTAGGAAGGAAAGGGTTGACGAAAGGTTAGAGAATGGTATCGAAAAGGGTTGGACAAGGATAATGGGGATAGGAGTAGTTAATATAATGGTAGCAATGGATAGGGATAGTTGCTGGCAGAGGCAGAATGATTGTGTTTGAGGTTTGATATAGTGAATTTCAAAAAGGTCAGATTTATGGGTAAGTACTGTGTGTTATCTATAGGCTATCTGGTTACCTACCTACCTATCAACCAACCTAACTACCTACCTACCAACCAACCAATCAATCAACCTACCTACCTACCTACCTACCAACCTACCTACCAGCCAAAGAACCAACCAACCACTCTACTAATCAATCAACCAACCAACCAACCACCCAACTAATCAATCAATCAACCAACCAAGCACCCTACCAATCAACCAACCAACCACCCGACCAATCAACCAACGAACCAACCAACCAACTTACTAACCAAAGAACCAATCAATCAACCAACCAACCAATCAATCAACCACCCAACCAATCGATCAACCAACCAATCAACCAACCAACCAACCAATCAATCAACCAACCAACCAGACATGTGGAGAAGAGCGAGGGTAAGGTATGAGGCAGTAGTTCACTTTAAACTGTCTCACCTCCCCCCAACCCCACCCCCCACACACCCCCTCCAACCCCCCACTTCACTTTCCTGGTTGTCCTCGCCTGAATAATGCTCGCTGATTGGCCCAGTAATCCACTACCTGATTGGTCCATCCGTCTTCCGCAAAATCTCCTCTCTCCTCTGATTGGCTAGCTGGGTGGGCACATTTCCTTATATTAATAGTAGTGCTCTATTTTACCAGGGGTTCTGCTAAGTTAAGAGACCCCCTGCATGTGATCGTGTATGAGACCTTGGCTGGTGGCTTCTGATTCCTCCTGACTATGCCACGAAACAAGCTAGCTCCGTTCATGTCGGTGGTGTTTCGTGGCAATGTTTGAAGGACTCTGAAACCTCCAATTTTCTGTCTACATCACTGGGTGGGTGTGTCCTTAATGGTTTCAAGTAGAGGATTCTTTAGGGGGCTAATCGGGGTTTTCATTGTCTGGGACCGAAGGGATGCACAAACCCATAAAGTACTGCATGACTGGTGTTTGTTGAATACTCGTCACTGCTGCTGCCAGACCGTGTAAGGGATTGGTAGCGGCCATCTGTAACCTCAGTGAGCCTGTATGTATGAGGAAAGGGGTTGAATGTACACAGGATGTCTACTATTTCTATCTGTCTGTCTGTCTGTCTGTCTGTCTGTCTGTCTGTCTGTCTCTCTCTCTCTCTCTCTCTCTCTCTCTCTCTCTCTCTCTCTCTCTCTCTCTCTCTCTCTCTCTCTCTCTCTCTCTCTCTCTCTCTCTCTCTCTCTCTCTCCTCCCATCTCTTCTACCCCTCTCTCTCTCTCTCTCTCTCTCTCTCTCTCTCTCTCTCTCTCTCTCTCTCCTCTCCTCTCTCCTCACTTCCTTCCCCCACCTTAACTGCTCATTCCTATGCATTCTCCAAGTATTGAAGGTCCAACATCCGGCGACTGACCCCCCCCCTCCCCCCTCCCTCCCCCCCTCCTTCAGTGTATTAGGCCCAAGTTTCTCAGTGTTTCAGGGATCCATTATTCTGTTGTAGTTTCTCTTCTTCGGTGTATTTTTCCAAAGTTTCTCAAGGTTCGGGGACTCATAAAATTAGTTTCCTTTAATTTTCCCACATGATGATTTTTGCACACACTTTGTTTTATATATTAATGTGAATATATTAAATTTAAATTGCCTATGTCTGACCTGATCTGATCTCACACTAGTTGAAGGAGACCTAACCTGACCCTAACTTGATCTGACCAAACTAGTCGAAGGAGACCTAACCTGACCCTAACTTGATCTGACCAAACTAGTCGAAGGAGACCTAACCTGACCGACCCTAACTTGATCTGACCAAACATTGACCTGATCTGACCAAATTGACCTGATCTGAACTAACCTTAGCTAACCTAGTTCAATTTAATCTATCTGACCTTACTCGATCTCGCCTACTCTAACCAAATTTATCCTGACCTGAGTTGACCTAATCGAACGTAAGCTAACCCAAACTGACTTGAGATGAATGATATTACTGCAGAAAATTTACACGTGGATTCACACTGAAAAATCCCTGAACTGTTGTCAACTTTGAAATTCTGTCCTTCCCCATTCTCACCCATTCTTCATCCCACCCCATCACCCGTAGTCGATATAGTCTAGTCAGTCTCTCTCTCTCTCTCTCTCTCTCTCTCTCTCTCTCTCTCTCTCTCTCTCTCTCTCCAATGTCCCATCCACTCCTCCCCTTTCCCATCCCATCTCTTCTACCTCTC
This sequence comes from Petrolisthes cinctipes, assembly GCA_033782935.1. NCBI lineage: Eukaryota > Metazoa > Arthropoda > Malacostraca > Decapoda > Porcellanidae > Petrolisthes > Petrolisthes cinctipes. The sequence continues at coordinate 10,841 of JAWQEG010006846.1, read as the reverse complement.
TCTCTCTCTCTCTCTCTCTCTCTTTCTCTCTCTCTCTCTCTCTCTCTCTCTCTCTCTCTCTCTCTCTCTCACACAGACCTATCCTACACCAATCACCATCATAACCTTCTCCCATACAGCCTCCACCAACCTGTCCTTAGCTCTCGATTCAACCAACCAGTCTCCTCTCCCTTCTGTACCCTCAAAGTTGACGGTCCCTCCCTCCATCCCCACTCGCTCCAACCTCGCTCCGGCTGCCTGAAGCTGATACAGACTCGCTCCGGCTCTCACCATTTGCAATTCTAAGCGAGTGTGTGTGTGTGTGTGTGTGTGTGTGTGTGTGTGTGTGTGTGTAGGTCCTCACAACCACGACAGGATCAAGTTGAAGATGGGACACTTTACCAAGACCCTTCAATTCCCAAACCACCTCTCCAACCCCTCCCTCCCTCTCTCCCTCCCACTCACGTCCCTTCCCAACCTCTCCCTCTCACGTCCCTCCCCAACCCTACCTTCCCTCTCTCTTTCACGTCCTTCCTCAACTCCTCCCTCCCTCACTCGTCCCTCCCCTAACCCCTCCCTCACACATTCCTCCAAACCCCTCTCTCCCACTTCCCTCCCCCAACCCTTCTCTCCCAAGTTCCTCCCACCAACCCCTCCCTCCCACTTCCCTCCCCCAACCCTTCTCTCCCACTTCCCTCCCCCAACCCTTCTCTCTCGTACACTCCCCTCCCCTCCAACCCCTCGTAAGGTCCAGGCTGCAGTGTTCATTTACGAAAGCCCAGTTTAAGCCGGATTCGACCCCACCCCGTAGCTGAAATGTCCCACCGTACCCAACCCAGATCTGGAGAACACAACCTAGGAGGACATCATTATCGTTAGTCGAGAGGGAGACGAGGACTAGAAGGAGGAAGACAAGGTGGAGATGCAGGAAGTGGAGGAGAAAGGAGACTAGGACAAGGAGAAGGAGGAGGAAGAAGATGAGGATAAGGAGGCGAAGTAGGAAGAGGAGGGGGAGGAGGAGGACGATGAAGATGAGGATAAGGAGGTGGATGAAGATAGGAAGAAGGAGGAGAAATAGGAAGAGGAGGGGGAGAAGGAGGACGACCAAGAGAAAGAGGATGAGGATAAGGAAAAGGAGGGGGAGGATGGAGACGAGGAAAAGGAGGAGGAGAAACAGAAAGAGAAGGGGGCAGGAAGTGAAAAAGGAAGTGGAGGAGGAGGATGAGGAGGTGGAGGATGAAGAAGAGGAAAAGGAGGAGAAACAGAAAGAGGAGGGGGAGGTAGTGAATAAGGAAGTGGAAGAGGAAAAGGAGGTGAAGAAGGTGGTGGAGGAGGAGGAGGAGGAATACAAGTTGGAGAAGGAGGTGGAGAAGAAGCTGACTCTCCCCTCTCCTCACCAAGCCATCCTGTATATACTGTACTCCATGCTGACCATAACCAGGGGATTTATATTTCATTCTATTTTATATACCGAATTCTTTAGTTTGGCTTTCCGGAATCTCCCTTTTCCAATTTCCTTCCGTCTCTCCTCCAGGTTTCAATTCCTTCCTGACTGTCTTGGTAGTAAATTTTTTCGTTCTCTACTTGATTCCTTCGTTCATTATACACAACCGATCCGATTTCAATTTCCTTTCTAGGACTTCTCTTCTCCTTCCTTGTTTCATTAGCTTCCTTCCTATCTATTGTCCCCTATCCCTTCCTTCCTTCCCCGATAAAATTTCTCATAATTATTTCTCTTCGTTTCTTCATTTCAATTCCTTGCTCGTAACACACCTACAAGTCCCGAACGTAGACAAACCTATCCTACTTACTTATACCAGGTTACTTACACCTGGTTACTAGGTTACTTATACCAGGTTACTATTACCAAGATGTACAGTATGTGAAAAACGGCTCCTACAACAGTTAATTAGATTCGTAACAAAAATCAAAACTACAGAAACTCCAAAATTTAAGATTCATTTCAGTTTATGGTTAGAGGTGTAGAAGTGACTAGAGAAGAAGCGAGTTCAAACTAATCACCGACACAAACAACACACTCACACGCAAAGGAAGATACATAACAAGATACATAACAAGATACAATACAAGATACATTACAAGATAAGATACATTACAGCCACAAACTCGTTACATTACGACTGGAACCTCGTTAGCTCGTCTGTATGTCACTTTTAGTATGATAGTTTATTTGGGTGTTGAGGATTATCATTTGTTGTTGGTGAAATGGAGGGCTATTGATTCTCCAAGCTATGCTACCAAACAGATTCCCTACTCGTATATCTAAGCTGTCTCGTTTCTTGGCATAGGTTGGTGGAATAATTAGCCCTTCAGTTCCTTTATACCATATTACCACATTAAAGGTAACTGTTTGGAGTGGTGGTGATCATTCCCCATGTTAAAAGAGAGAGAGAGAGAGAGAGAGAGAGAGAGAGAGAGAGAGAGAGAGAGAGAGAGAGAGAGAGAGAGAGAGAGAGAGAGAGAGAGAGTGTGTGTGTGTGTGTGTGTGTGTGTGTGTGTGTGTGTGTGTGAGAGAGAGAGAGAGAGAGAGAGAGAGAGAGAGAGAGAGAGAGAGAGAGAGAGGAGAGAGAGAGAGAGAGAGAGAGAGAGAGAGAGAGAGAGAGAGAGAGAGAGAGAGAGAGAGAGAGAGAGAGAGAGAGAGAGAGAGAGTGTGTGTGTGTGTGTGTGTGTGTGATAGAGAGAGAGAGTGTGTGCCAAGTCATATTATCTGTTCACAATAAAGTGAGAGATGGTTCTGAATATTATCAATTAAAATAATAAGCTCACATCTGACAGTCCCTAATTTTACGGGACTCAACATTATCGTGTGTCCAGCAGAGTGTAAAACCATTCAGAATATTAAATAGAAAATGCAGTTGACATTTTACATCAATCGTGAATTTCCATTAACCATTAAATTGGTTTAGTTCAGTTTACCCTTTCTGATAACAAGGATTTCTCTCCCCCTCCCCCCCAACACCACCCCCCTACCTGCTGCTCATCCCCTTTTCCACCCACACACCCTCCTTCTCTTTTCTTTCCTTTTACTTATTTCCCTCCCTTACATTATCTGCCTCTTATATTCTTTTATAAATTTCTCTCTCACACTTCCTTTTCTTTACTGTCTTAATCCTTCCCCTCACTCTCCCCTCTCATTCCTTTTTCTTTATTCCTGTTCCACTTAGTTAGTTCTTCCTTTCATTTCCATTTATGCTCCGATTTCCTTTCCTTCCCTTTCTTTCCTCTCTTCTTCTCTAATATATGTTCCCCGTATTTTCCTTCCCTTTCAACATTCTCCCCTTCACAAACTCCGATTTATTTTTCATCCCTATATTCCATACTGCCCTTCTCTTTAACCAGTA